>WNYA01000225.1:162676-219619 GCA_019512145.1 Engystomops pustulosus | reverse complement strand
GATGGGGGTAGTGTTCCCCGCTGGATGGGGGTAGTGTTCCTCGCTGGATGGGGGTAGTGATCCTCACTAGATGGGGGTAGTGTTCCTCACTGGATGGGGGTAGTGTTCCCCGCTGTATTTGCTCCTGCTTTGTGATATAATTGGTGATGTTGGTCTTTCTATGGTGGTCTGTTTATTATCAGTATGGTGGTATTTATCTTGTTGTACTGGTAATGGTCATCATGTAGCAGTATTATAAGCCCCTTATAGAGTGGTATTGTGTGATTTTAGGCTAAATAGACGTGTTGGCACTTTGCGATGATTACATGGACTTTGGTTTGGAGTTTGGGCACTCGGTCTCTAAAAGGTTCGCCATCACTGCTCTATACTGTATGACCTATATACATCACACTCTATACTGTATGGCCTATATACATCACACTCTATACTGTATGACTTATATACATCACACTCTATACTGTATGTCCTACATACATCACACTCTATACTGTATGACCTATATATATACATCACACTCTGTACTGTATGTCCTACATATATCACACTCTATACTGTATGACCTATATATATCACACTCTATACTGTATGTCCTACATATACATCACCCTATACTATATAATCTGTATACATCACACTCTATACTGTATGACCTATAGATAAATCACTCTATACTGTATGACCTATATATATATATACACACATCATAGGTATGACCTATACATCCCCCACTATACTCTATGAGCTGTAGATATAAGGCACAGTAGGGTCTGGTGATTCGCCCTCTGGCCGCCATCTTTTCCCGTTGTGTCGCTGTCCTGCTCTTCCCTCCTTTTCCTCTCGGATATTTAGAGGTCAGCCATGGAGAGCCCATTACTAGTTGTCACACAACATCTGTTAGTGATGAAGGAGGCCAAGATGAGTGGAATATTAAAGATGCCACAAGAAGATGACTGGAAGTGAAGGTGTTATTCCAGCGCTGGGTGCGATGCTCTGCAGCAGGCCTGGTGTACACAGCACTGCTACAGAACTATGAGCTGCATCATTGTGTGTAACCCTGACCCCAGCACGGAACATCAGATCCCAGGGGGTTCTGGACCCGGATCATGGGTCACAAAATGTTTCTGCAGCGGTAAATTTTTTGGGATATAATAATCCCGGGGAGGTATCAACAAACACGGAGGAGGGGGATTATGTTTCGGCTGTGGAAGAAAATGAGGTCACCTCTAATCTTTTTGATATTTTTAGCGTGTAATTTATAAGTCATGTCTGCGGCAGGCAGCTGGTGCGCATTCAGCAGTCTGTGCAAGGCGAGCAATAGGCTGCGGACAGCGAGATAACGGGGGTCAGGAGAACACAAGGGGGAGACAATAACGCAGCCACTGACTGCAACATGTGTTAAAGGTTGGACTTGATGGTAAAGGTTGGACTTGATGGACTTGCGTCTCCTTCCAGCCTTATATACTATGATACTATGTGAACAGGACCACACAGAAGTCACATGTCCAAAAACAATGTAACAAGCTGATGACAGAGTGATACACTGACACGACACCTCAACTGTGAACATCCAAATTGCACCTCCAGAACACTTCAGAGCCGTCACTTGACTTTGCCTTGCAGACAGTCACTCTTTCTGATTGCTGTCAGTGAATGGAAACATTCTCGGTTACTAGGGTCTAAAGAGTTCATTGAAGGGGCTTTATGATAGGAGGTATCCCCGGGGGATCTTCTTTGATTTATGGGGAAGGGGAGACACAATATAGTCAACATCTTTACAGATGTTTAACCTCTTAACGCTCAGCGTCCGATATATCGGACGCTGAGCGCAGTGACTTAGCGCTCAGCGTCCGATATATCGGACGCTGAGCTGATGCCGGTTCAGCTCAAGATCTGAGCCGAACCGGCATCGGGAAAGACGGGGTGCCGGCTGTGACTGATAGCCGGCACCCCAGTGTAACACCCGCGATCGGAGTTGTCTCCGATCGCGGGTGCTTAACCCGTTAAATGCCGCGGTCAGCGCGACCGCGGCATCTAACATGTATCTGGGGGGTCTTTCCCCCACGATCGGCCCCCCCGAACCGTTTTCGGGGTGCGCCGATCGTTGCTATAGTAACTCTGGGGTCCGATCTGGACCCCAGAGTTACCTGCAAGAATTGCCAGTAAGATGGCGTCTGTGACGTCATCTTACTGGCACAGTGCCAGCCTATGCAAGTGTATAGGCTGACACTGCTAATATCCTGCAATACATCAGTATTGCAGAATATTATCATGAAGAAGCAATCAGATGATTGCTTCTTCATGTCCCATGGTATAAAAGTGAAAAAGTAAAAAAAAAAGTTATTCAATAAAAAAATAAAGTCATAAATCACTAAAAATGCCCCAAACCCCCAAAACATATAAAGAGACATATAACTCAAAAAAAAGTCTAAATCATAAGACAAAGCCCACATATATAGTATCACCGCGTCCGTAACAACCCCTAGAATAAAAGTAAATCATTATTGAACCCCCACGATAAACGCCATAAAAAAAAACTGTTATAAACCCTCCAAAAATTATGATTTTTACCTTTTCAATCCCACAAAAAATGCTATAAAATGTGATCAAAAAACCATATGTACTGCGACATGATACTGGTGCAAAGTACAACATGTCCCGCAAAAAACAAGCCATCAACCAGCTCCGTAGCCAAAAATGTAACAATGTTATGCCACTTGGAAGACGGCAATACATAAATGATAGATTTTTCCCCACATTAGGGTTTTGTTTGACAAATTTAGTAAAACGTAAGAAAATATATTCATGTCTGGTATCCCCGTAATCGTATCAACCCATAGAATAAAGATAACAGGATTATTAGTCTACACGGTGAACACCAAAAAAAAAGAAGTAAAAAATCCAGTACAGAATTGATGCTTTTCTACTCCTGTCCTCAAAAAACGTTCCTAAATTTTCAACAATAGGTGATACAAACCCCAAAATGGTAACATTGGAAAAAGCATCTCATCCCGCAAAAAAAATGGCATCACATGGCCCCAATAACGAAAAAGCGAAAATTTTATAGCCTTCAAAAGGGGCCAATGAGGAAACTAAAATCCTGGCAGCTGCAGCGCCCTCCTTCCCTTCTGCACCTCACTGTGCCCCCATAACACAAGTCACGGCCACATGTGGGGGGTCTTTGTACTCAGGAGAAATTGCAGAACAAATTGTATGGTGGGTTTTCTCTTTTTATCTTTTGGAAATGTGTAAATTTTAGGGCTAAATGAACGTATAAGGGAACAATATGACCATTCTAAATTTCACCTCCATTTTGATTCAATTACTATGAAGATCTCAAGGGGTTAACAATCTTCGTAAAAGCTGTTTCTGATAGCTTGAGGGGTGCAGATTTGAAAATGGGTTGGTTATATAGGGGGTTTTGATGCTAAATATGTAAAATTTCATTCAAAACAGTATTTATCCCCAAAATAGTCAATTCTGAAAATCCGGAAAAGCGATATTCTATTTGCAAGCCGCGTGACATCAAAATAAATTATCCAAACATTTCAGAAATTATGAAAATGTAAAGTAGACAAATGGGAAATGTTATTCAGCAACTTATTTAGGTGGTAAATCGATCTGCCTGAAAACGCAATGATTTTGAATTTCGAAAATGGCAAATTTTTCCAAAAATTTATCATATTTTCTTTTTTTTTGTAAATAAACGCAAAACTTATCAGCCAAAATTTACCACTAAAATGAAGTACAACATGTGGGGAAAAAACAATCTCAGAATCGCTTTGATAAGTAACAGTGTTCAAAAGTTATAACCGTATAAAGAGACGCAAGTCAGAATCCAAAAAATCGGGCTGAGCCTTAAGCTACAAAATGGCTGCGTCCTTAAGGGGTTAAGGGTTCTGCTTGGTAAGTACAGCAGTCACTCAGAGCAGAGGGGAGGGGCTGTGTAGTAATGCAGAGAGCTAAGAGCACAGCAGTGTGAGGACAGGGCACATATCCTCTTATGACTATGTTGCAGTATTCGTTGAATATATTGTGGGTGATACTAGACAAAATATCAGAGATGAAGATTATTTTTGTGTATTTTTGGCCGTCACTGTCCTGATATTGATGTCTCCTGACAGGTCATTTACCTGCGCGCAGGACGCACGGCGGCACAGAATCCGCCTCATCTCCTGGATTCTGTCTCTTGGGATTAAGCCCATAACATGACGAGACCAGGGGTCACCGCGCTGCGCCCCATCTTCCAGTGCAGAGGAGAAACTGGAGGAAAATGGCTTTTGCTCGGGTTTTTGCAGCAGAATCCATTATTGTCCCCCGGCAGAGTGTAGGGAGCTGTTATTACAAGCCGCCCCTGCGCTAATCCAAGCTGGCAGCGCCATCCTCAGCCGTCAGCTCCCCGGAGACGCTTTTCAGGTGTGAAATGGAACGCGGCCGCTGATGTAAATTATTTTGCAACTCAGATCTCACTGACGCTTTCTGGAAATCTCCCCTCCCCCGCCGCACGCTCCTAAGAGATCCAACCACAGTCATCCTGATATCATCTCATCATCAAATGTGTCTGTATAATAGGGAAACTGTCAGCAATTGTGACTCCAGACTGCAGCCAGTGTTATGTATTGTCCCAGGAGAGATGTGTAATCAGACCTACGTGTATGTTGTTAGCGGCAGCAGCAGCACTGTGATACATGGATTTATATTGTAGGATTGCAGCTAGTCTCACACTGCTGTGCCCTGTGCTCTCTGCAGCCAGTGTTATGTATTGTCCCAGGAGAGATGTGTAATCAGACCTCACACTGCTGTGCCCTGTGCTCTCTGCAGCCAGTGTTATGTATTGTACCAGGAGAGATGTGTAATCATACCTCACACTGCTGTGCTCTGTGCTCTCTGCAGCCAGTGTTATGTATTGTCCCTGGAGAGATGTGTAATCATACCTCACACTGCTGTGCTCTGTGCTCTCTGCAGCCAGTGTTATGTATTGTCCCAGGAGAGATGTGTAATCAGACCTACATGTATGTTGTTAGTAGGATTTATATTCTAGGATTGTAGATTCTCCAAGAGCACTGGGTGTGTGTCCTCACACTGCTGTGCTCTGTGCTGTGAGCCTATCCTCTGAGCTGCAGCTGACTTCTCAGGGCTGAGGGGGTCGCAGCGTAGCTCAATGCAGGGAGCACAGCACTGCTCTGATTAACTACATGGATGAGTTTTCTATTTAGACAAATTATATGTTTTAAGAATTTTGCTGCTTTTTTGTTGTTGTCAATTATATATTTTTATATTTTATACTCTTATTTATACTATATAATTATCTGTCTATTCTGTCATAATTCTAGTATCAGATCTAATAATAAATACACGAGTTGCTGATTTATTATGATGTGGAGTTGCGGGACTCTCTGGATTCATTTGCTTGTTCTGCCATCACGTCTTCCATATTCTCCATGACTGAGCTCTACCCTCCGCCCTCCCTTGTGTATATGTGTTCTGCACATTGGATCTCAGCATCTTCTCTACAATGGATGTACAAATATTCCTGAGTAATCCACTCAGTGACAGCAAGCAGAAATCCTGAGTGAACATATTTATTCTTCCTCTCACATCTTTTCCCTGCAACAAAGACAACCCTTGACCCTTGTGTCCAATGATTCAGGTCTTGAGGCAATGTGATTCCTAATGATATAGAATGATCATTGTGGGGGGCGCAGGTTCTGTCTGTTCCCATTTTAAGGACTTATCTTGAAATGTCCCCCCCATGTCCAGGTGCAGCCCCATGTCACTATTTGGTTTCATGTCCCCTAGTGATCACACATGCCCCAGCCCCTTCATGATCTGGTATAGCCCTGTATTCTTAAGAAGTTCCTTGCCTCTTGAGGTCTCATGTCCTCTGGTGACCCCAAATTCTCTGGAGACCCACACCCCACAGCAGTTTCATGCCTGATGAATGCCACTTCCTCCAGCACCATGATGTCCCTGAGCGGCCCCATGTCCATCTGTGACTCCACTTTCTCCAGCACCTCCATGTCCAGAGCTACCCCTTGTTTCTTCACTTGGCCACCATGTCCTGTTGGTGGCCCCATGTTCCCCAGTTACTGCACTTCCTTTTGTGCCTCCATTTCCAGGAGCGGTACTATGTCTCCCTGAGGCACCACTTCCACCAGGGCCTACATGTCTCAGAGCGGTTCACTTCCATGTTCCGGAGCAGTTCTATGTCCCCTGGTGACTCCACTTCCTTTGGATCCTCAATGCCCTGGAGCATTTATTCGTTCCCCGGGGACTCCACTTCCTCTAGTGCCTCCATGTCCTGGAGCAGTTCTACGTCCCCTGGTGAATCCACTGCCGCCAGAGCCTCCATGTCCCAGAGTGGTTCTATGTCCCTTGGTGACTCCACTTCCTCCAGAGCCTCCATGTCCCGTAGTGGTTGTATGTTCCTGGTGACTCCACTTACTTTAGTGCCTCCATGTTCCGGAGTAGTTCTATGTCCCCTGCTGACTCTACTTCCTCCAGAACCTCCATGTCCCGGAGCAGTTCTATTTCCCCTGGTGACTCCACTTCTTCTAGCGCTTCCATGTCCCGGTGCAGTTCGATGTCCCCTTTTGACTCCACTTCCTCCAGAGCCTCCATGTCCCAGAGTGGTTCTATGTCCCCTGGTGACTCCACTTCTTCCAGCGCTTCCATGTCCCGGAGCAGTTCTATGTCCCTTGGTGACTCCACTTCCTCCAGAGCCTCCATGTCCCAGAGTGGTCGTATGTTCCTGGTGACTCCACTTCCTCCAGAGCCTTCATGTCCCGTAGTGGTTGTATGTTCCTGGTGACTCCACTTACTTTGGTGCCTCCATGTCCCGGAGCAGTTCTATGTCCCTTGGTGACTCCACTTCCTCCAGAGCCTCCATGTCCCGGAGCAGTTCTATTTCCCCTGGTGACTCCACTTCTTCTAGCGCTTCCATGTCCCGGAGCAGTTCTATGTCCCCTGGTGACTCCACTTCCTCCAGTGCTTCCATGTCCCAGAGTGGTTCTATGTTCCTGGT
Organism: Engystomops pustulosus; assembly: GCA_019512145.1. Taxonomy (NCBI): domain Eukaryota; kingdom Metazoa; phylum Chordata; class Amphibia; order Anura; family Leptodactylidae; genus Engystomops; species Engystomops pustulosus. Next base: position 212,598 of record WNYA01000225.1, on the reverse strand, counting down.
GACTCCACTTCCTCCAGTGCTTCCATGTCCCGGAGTAGTTCTATGTCCCTTGGCAACTCTATTTCCTCCAGCATCTCCATTTCTTGGGTTTTTGTTAATTTTTGAGCTTATGCTAATGACATAAATCGGCTTTACACAGAATCTTTCGTCCTGACGTCCTAATTACAGGCGCAGCGTCAGACGCTACATCCAGGGTCTTCTAAGGATCGTCTCTTCCTCTCCGGAGATGATGGATTCAGGTCAGGCTCCATGCCGGAGGTACAGCTGGAGGCGCTGCACCTGGGGTCAGGCCTGGTACATATGGATGCGGCTCCACCATACATCTGACCCACCAACGGCTCATCCCAGAGGACGGAGGGTGGATTTAATATCCTGTCACTGAAGAAACACTCAGAAACTGAAATCAGCAGAGAAGACGCCAAGAAAATCCTTCAACAAGTCACAGAAACACTGGGGCAGATCTACGAGGGCAATAAGTCACAGGCCCATAGAAACCAATACCAGGTCCGTATTAACGGGCCTCAGGCCAATAAGCGGCGGCATAAAGGAGGGGCATCATATCACATCAGGGGGTATTATATTTGGGCTCCACAGGGGGCATTTAACAGTGTGGCTCACTATGAATAAATGTGCTCCAATGAGTTGAATCTGCAAATATCTGAAAAAAGGTTCATTCTATGTCACAAAAATACTGTTTTAAGTTTAAATTATTTATTTAGTGATCACAAAATATCTGCAGGACCCGCTAATGCGCTGAGAGGATTAGCCGTCCCACAGTCTGGGCCCCTCTGTAGTGAAGGGGTTTTCTGACTTTTTTTCAATGCAACTATGACATCACATCCACAGGTCACATGACTCTTCTGTGGCTCCGTCCCCGCCAAAGGAACTAAACTGTAATACCAGGCACAGCCACTATGTGATGCATGTCGCTATAATACCTGCAATCAGGCCTGTAATATAGTGTATAGCCCCAATTATCATATGTTCTTAGTACCTTTATATGGACAGGGGTCCCCCATTATATGGATAGAGCCTCCCCTGGTATATCTAGATCATGCCCCTCTTGCCCCCCTCAGATCCGGGGGCGCACATGCAGCAGGAAAGTCGTGAGGAGTGCGCTGCGCTGTAATGAAGTTCTGCTGAATTTGCGCTTCTGTAATGTCTGCACTGGAGAGAGATGAGCGGCCGACGTCTCATGACTGTAATAATGTTACATCGTTATCATTTATAGTGGGAACATCAACAATGCAATCAGCATCACACAACGGAGGAGGGTGGATACAGATCAGGTGGGAGGGGATTACAGAGCAGGGGAGGGGGATACAGATCAGGTGGGAGGGGATTACAGAGCAGGGGAGGAGGATACAGATTAGGTGGGAGGGGATTACAGAGCAGGGGAGGAGGATACAGATCAGGTGGGAGGGGAATACAGAGTAGGGGAGGGGGATACACAGCGGGTGGTAGGGGATTACAGAGCAGGTAAGGGGGGATACAGAGTGGGTGGGGGGATTATAGAGCAGGGGAGGAGGATACACAGTGGGTTGGAGGGGATTACAGAGCAGGGGAGGGGAATACAGATCAGGTGGGAGGGGATTACAGAGCAGGGGATTGGGGATACAGAGCAGGTGGGAGGGGATTGCAGAGCAGAGAAGGGGGATACAGAGCGGGTGGGGGGGATTATAGAGCAGGGGAGGGAAAAACAGATCAGGTGGGAGGGGATTACAGAGCAGGGGAGGGGGGATACAGAGCAGGGGAGGGGTATATACAGAGTGGGAGGTGGGATACAGATGAAGGGAGGGGGTAACAGATACCGATCTTGGGGGATACACAGCCATGTAGGTAGGATACAGAGCAGGGAGGGGGTAGCACAATGTATTAGGATGGTGACTGTATGTATGTATGTGGGTGATTGTATGTATGTGGGTGGTCTCAGTGATGCAATGTACGAGGGCTTCCCCCATACACAGCGGTGACTGCGTTGCGCCTGGTGGTTGTATATTGGCGCCTCCTGACGCGGTTTATTTGCCTTTGCAGTAAGTGACATAAGATTAACCGCATGTGACATGTTTATACAAAGCAGGAAGTGATTTAATGAAAAGCGGTGAGATTGGAGGGGTCCGCCTGCCGTGTCCGTGCTCTGACTGCTGAGAGGGTCCGCGCGTCACCGGCTCCAACCCCCCCTCCTCTGCGGCCGCGGCTTTATATCAGGGAAATCCTCCAGCTAAACACATAATTACTTCCAACAGGATCAATGCAGAGGAGCTAATCAGAGCGGCCCCCGGGCCCCTGCACCCCCCATTACTGGTCACAGCGCTGGTTATGTGTCGGGGGAGGGGATGTCTATATTTAGCCATGAAATGTGCAGATACAGTACATGGTCACATTGTAGCCAGACAGACGCCCCCAGATCCCCAGAGGAAGATCCGGCCCAGAATCATCATCAGAACCAGCACAAACCCAGAACAGGAAAGAAGCAAATACAGAAAAACCAGGAAAATACTGCAAGAAATACAGAGTTACCCTCTATGACATCATATCAGTGATGTCATCAGCAGAGGCAGGGCTCCAACACATGATATATACAGGCAGGGGGTGGGGCTGTGATTATGGTCAGCATGGCTGAGTGGGTAGCACTTCTGCCTTGCAGCACTGGAGTCCTGGGTTCAAGTCCCACCCAGGTCAACATCTGCAAAGAGTTTGTATGTTCTCTCCATGTTTGCGTGGGTTTCTCCGGTTTCCTCCCACACTCCAAAAACATACTGCTAGGTTGATTAGATTGTAAGCCCCATGGGGACAGGGACCTATTTAGCAAGCTTTGTGCAGCGCTGCATAATCTGTAGGTGCTATTTAAATAAAAAATTATTATCATACAGGCAGGGGGAGGGGCTGTGACTACCTCACACAGGATATACAGGCAGGGGGCGGGGCTGTGACTACCTCTCACACAGGATATACAGGCAGGGGGCGGGGCTGTGACTACCTCTCACACAGGATATGCAGGCAGGGGGCGGGGCTGTGACTACTATCTCTGTTACATTTATCCCCCTTTTGTTGGTACAGAACATCGTGTTACACTGTAGCAGACAGCTCTGCTCAGCTCAGCTCTATGGCTAAGACTGGGTTCACATCTTGCATTTTGCACACTGCTGACGGACACGTTTCTCAGTGAAGAGAATGTATGTAATGTTTATTTTAAGGTATACATAAAGAGTTACAGCGTTTGCATCATTTCAACACATCCGTTTTTATGTCCAAACATGGATCTCAAAATTATCTTAAAAAATAAAATATATATATATACACAAAGGACATCTAACACCAGGATGAAATATTGTAGACCAGGGTCGGCTCCAGGTTTCAGTAGGCGCCTTGGCGTCAGAGCCTCAGTGGGCCCTTTTGCTGTGAACTCATGTGGCAGAATTAAAATTTCAGAAGCTAAAAAAAGTCTCCTGTTCCCTAAAATATTCTCTAATTTATCATTCCAAACAGCCCCCTCACCCCCTATGGATTCATTATGTACAGGCTTATGTGGGCCCCCAGGGCAGCTCTGGGCCCCGGCACTTGCTCAGGTATGCCCAGTGCTGACGCCGCCCCTGTTCTACGCCAAGCAATGACATACTGGTGTGCGCCCCCTCTGTCAGGATACGCTCTTCGTTTAGCTTCTTATGCCCTCGTTTTTAAGAAAAAAAATAGGCTTTAAAATTATGCAAATGAGTCTGAGGGGCTTGGTTTACAGTCCTTAATCCTGGTGGTAGATGTCCTTTAAGTGTGAAAACGGATGCCACGGATAAAACATATACATAATAAAAACGTAGACAAGAAAAATGCATCAGTTTCTGTAGACTTTTAGACGTAAATCTTGCAAAATGCTACGACTAAGGACGGTAAACGTCCGAAACGCGTCAGTTTCTTGACCCTATGCTGTAACAATTTGAATTTTTCCTAAATAAATATGGACTTTTAATTCACCTACCTTTGTGATGCTGGAGATTCCTCCTCTATTTTTCTTGCTAGATGTGAACCAAGCCCTAACCTAGGAGTGCGCTGTGTAATCTGTGTGCGCTATATAAATAAAGGAATTATTATTATTATACAATACCAATAAAGATATATAGGACCACAATAATCTCTATCAAGTAATACTCACAACCACTTCAAATTAGAATTCCTAGCCCGCAGGCTGTTTAAGCTTGGGGGCGGCAGGACTGGCAGTGTTCGCTTCCACCCCCCCGACTTTTGGTTATTCTAATTAAAACCCCCCCCCTTGGTTACGTCCCCTGCCCGGGTTTTTTCTGTGCAGCCAATCAAGTGGCCAGGAAGTGCTCCTGGCCACTTGATGGCGCTAGCCCTGGGCTATTTAGCCCCGAGCGCGGAGCTAGTCCAGCCTCTTTTGGACTTGCTCCGCGCTCAAGAGATTCCCACCCGCCCACCCTTAGACTGTTTTTTGGGTTTTTGATAGGTAGTTGCTAGGTAAAGTTTTTTGTTATGTATATTTTTTGTTTGCAATTTTGTTTTGTATATATTTGGTGTTTTAATTATTTTCTCTGTTTTGTTGGTAGTCACAGCTTGGCCTGTGGTGGAATCTGGACCCTCTCGGCTTACGTCGAAATCACCTGTCGGACCAACAAGGACATGCCCCCGCGTAGGCGGGGCCAGGCATGCGAGGTGAATAATGCCGGAAGGGTCTGGGTCTTCCCACAGGTCAGTTTAATTGTTTGTAAATATTGTTAATAAATAAAGCTGTGGCCGACCTCCACTTTTTTCCCATCAGACAGCCTCACGTTTAGTTTTTAAGCAGGGGACGGTTGGGGGTTATACCATTGGGTTGGTTTTATTGATACTGCCAGTCTATGTTATGCAGACTTTATTATAAATATGGCCATCAAAAAACATAGAATAAAATCCACAGAAACAAGAGCGTGGCGATGGTCAACAATCTCTAAATACATGACAAGCATTACCAAATGCACATAAATCAGTAAGATCACAGTATATACAATTTTGGTTGTAATCCAGCACATTACCCACCCGGGTGTTGCATAATACAAAAATTGGAGGAAGCAACGGCGAAACGTGCGTCGGGGTGCTGTGGCGGTGGTCATTACTTATTGGCTGGCAATTTTGGTATTATGCAACACCCGGGTGGGTAATGTGCTGGATTACAACCAAAATTGTATATACTGTGATCTTACTGATTTATGTGCATTTGGTAATGCTTGTCATGTATTTAGAGATTGTTGACCATCGCCACGCTCTTGTTTCTGTGGATTTTATTCTATGTTTTTTGATGGCCATATTTATAATAAAGTCTGCATAACATATTCTAATTTAAAGTGGTTATGAGTATTACTTGATAGAGATTATTGTGGTCCTATATATCTTTATTGGTATTGTATGTTTTTGTATTGGTAGTAGGAGTAGTGTACCTAGTATTGGGTTTTCTCTTTTTTTGGTATTCATTATTATTATTATAGCCCCGGACACATGTATCCTGCACTGATACATTGTAACAAACTGCTCCCCATCTGCTCCTCACATCAGATCCAGTATTCCTGATACAATCACCGGCGCGGCCTCCAGACAACAGCAATGTCCGTGCAAACGCTGAAGTGGAATCTGATTAGTGTAATATTATATTATATCTCACTGCAACAATTATATCTGCTATTAATTAGTGAATTATAGAGAAAATGTCCAGACAACTACAGGATGGAACGCAGCGCACAGCCAGGGGTGGATCAGGGCTAATATGTCCCCCTTTTGTGTTGCCACCAGATGTAACACCCAGTACACATCTCCGTTAGCCTGCGTTCACACATTGCGAATTGAAACATAATAATTACTACTGTAACTGTTTAGTTGCAGTTGTTAGAGACTGGAGCAGATTCACAAGTATTTGTATTTCAAGTATATTTACAATTTTTTGCCCATCTCCCGGCTTTTCCTCAAAAACTACATAAAAAAAAAAGCATTGAAAACACAACAAAAACTTTATTTGTATCTTCCCCTTGTAAAGGGGGGCTCTGTTGCGGAAATTCCTGTAAAAGGGTGCTCTGCTGTGGACATTTCTGTAAAGGGGGGCTCTGCTGTGCACATTACTGTAAAGGGGGGCTCTGCTGTGGACATTTATGTAAAGGGGGGCTCTGCTTTGGACATTTATGTAAAGGGGGGCTCTGCTGTGGACATTTATGTAAATGGTTCTCTGATGTGGACATTTATGTAAAGGATGGCTCTGCTTAGGACATTTCTGTAAAGGTGGGCTTTGCTGTGGACATTTATGTAAAGGGGGGCTCTGCTGTGGACATTTATGTAAAGGGGGGCTCTGCTGTGGACATTTATGTAAAGGATGGCTCTGCTGTGGACATTTATGTAAAGGGTGGCTCTGCTTAGGACATTTCTGTAAAGGGGGGCTCTGCTGTGGACATTTATGTAAAGGGGGGCTCTGCTGTGGACATAGTGGTGGTGTATAATCTGTATGTAGTGATCTCCCCCTAGTGGTGGCTGTATAATCTGTATGTAGTGAGCTTCCCCTAGTGGTGATGTATAATCTGTATGTAGTGAGCTCCCCCTAGTGGTGGTGTATAATCTGTATGTAGTGAGCTCCTCCTAGTGGTGATGTATAATCTGTATGTAGTGAGCTCCCCCTAGTGGTGATGTATAATCTGTATGTAGTGAGCTCCCCCCTAGTGGTGAAGTATAATCTGTATGTAGTGATCTCCTCCTAGTGGTGGTGGTGTATAATCTGTATGTAGTGATCTCCCCCTAGTGGTGGCTGTATAATCTGTATGTAGTGAGCTCCCTCTAGTGGTGGTGTATAATCTGTATGTACAGAGCTCCCCCTAGTGGCGGTGTATAATCTGTAAGCAGTGACATCACAGGACACATATAATGTATATACTGTATATACCCTTGCAGTGGCATCACATATAATGTATATACCCCGGCAGTGACATCACATATAATGTATATAAAGTATATACCCCGGCAGGACATGTTTCTCTATGTATATCCACACACTGTGGTGACGTCACTACCTCCCCGGGTGAATATACTGTATATCCTGCAGTGTGGGGGCTGGGGGGGCACATTCATTATTCATGGATCCCATCCCCCCTGTCTCCCCTGATCTCGGCCTCCCATTGGCTGCTGTCTGTGGTGACGTCACAATCATGATGAGAATTGATGATCGGACGCGCTGATTTCATTGTCTGGACCTGGAGCCGAGCGGAGCCGGGCCCCGGGACCCCAGCGGCGGGGGGAGGTATGTGGAGGGCGGGGGGCACCGGGGTAGAGGAGGGGGCGCGGGCCGGAACGGGAACAGGGAGGGGGGACACCAGAGGGAGAAGACCCCCGCCCCCACAGCTTGTGCGGGAGAAGCTCGGCCATACGGGGCTTCCCTGGCCCCTGCGCCGCTAGTACACGCCATGCAGCTCTCCAGCAGCCGAGGGGTTAATGCGAAATCATCCGCCCCCCCTCCTTCCCGGCCCCACAAGGGGGGGAGCTACCGCACCGCCCTCTTCCCAAGCATGCGCACTGCGCTGCACCTGTCTCATACCGCGCGGAAACCATGTCTCCCGTCACGTGGGCTGCGACGTCATCACCGGGGCGGGGCTCGGATGTGACGTCACGCGCGGCTGATTTACGGAGCGAGCGGTTGTGATGTCACGTGTACACCATGTATGACATCTAAGACGGCAAGAATGTATAAATATATATGCATGTGCAACCTCACGTGACCAGTCCCCATACAGAGGTGCGCCCCCTGTGGAGACACAGAATCAGTCCCTCCCTGGGGGTTATGGAAAAATAATGGCATTGTAAAGAAAAATCTACCGCGAAAATCTATAATGATAAACCAGGGACATTCCTCATCGATCCAAGCACTGTGGTATCTTCATATATCTGTCATCCATGGCCTCTTCCCTGTAACAGCCTGTGAAGCTGCAGCACAGAGGGTCTCTGGTAACACCCCATATCTCATTAGCATAATAATACAAGTTTATTTTGGAAGGAATAAGGTCATGTGACAAATATAAGTCACAGTCATAGTGCCTGGATATATGAGTAATGTCCCTGGTTTATCATGATGCATTATTGAGGGGGACGTCACATCCCGACCCCCCTCCAACCCCCATACTGTGCACCCCTGTGTGGCGGCCAAATATCAGCGATAATTCCCCCACACAACATTAGACTACATTAGTCCATAGCCAGTCATTAGACGTGTCACATGCCGCGTAGCCTCAGCGTTACCCTTCACTGGCGCAGACCTAAGGGTGAAGACACACGTGGCGTTTTTAGGCCGTTTTTGGGCAGTTTTTAGTTTTCAGATCGCATGCGTTTTTGACAGGTTTGACCAATAATCTTAATTCAAACTTGTCAAAAACGCATGCGTTTTTTACGATCAGAAAACGCACTTACTAAAAACGCCACGTGTGTCTTCACCTTAAGGCTGGCGCCACACGTAGCGCTTTGTCGGCGCTTGCAAACGCAGACAAAGTCGCGCCCACCGGGGCGGGCCTCGGCCCGATCGCATCGGCGTTTCTATGGAAACGCCTGCGATCGGGAACGAGCCGTCGGTGTTTCGGCCCAAAAACGGGTTCAGAACGCAACGGGCCTGGTCTTATGTACATACAAGTCTTGCGCTCCTCACCGCATATGGACAGTTGTCGCAGGACATGACATCTGCAGCAGCCACAGACACTTGATACCATAAAATGGCGTCAAAAACAGCGCCGAACGTTTGGGTTATTAAGATCACCTGACGATGACCGTGCCCTTCCCCCCACTGTCTCATCTTAGTCCAGTCAGGAGCTTCTTTCTGTATATCTGAATATAATGTGTTCTCTAGGAATTTCTGCAGAAATAATTTTTCCTCATTCTTCCACAGGGCTGCAGAAAATTTGGAAAGAACATCTGTCCCAGTCGTAAGATGGAGGGAAGCGCGGCCCCAAATGTGGGGGAAGTCACCTCCACCGGGTCTCAGGGATATCAGCCAGAGGTTGGAGTCATTGTATCCTGCATCACATGTTACGTAGAGTGATGTTACATTGTATCCACCAAACTGATCCGTCCCAATGAATAAAACCACGTGCCCTCTATGTGTCTGCAGAAGAGAGCGCTGCACTCTCTACCTCCAACACTCCCATAAGTAATGACTGCAGCAGCAGGGCATAGGATCAATCTATCGCTCCCGTTATTTGTGGTAATGGGACCCCTGATTGTGAAAATTGTGGGTCCCAGGATCCACAATCAGTGTGTTGTCCCCTATTCTACACAGACAGCATCTGAAATATGTATTGTACACCTCAAAAAAGTAAATCCTTGTTGAAATCTGTTACTGACTCAAAATTCTCCCCAGATGTCAGTAACATTCCGGGCGCGTTCACACATTGCGTTTTGACCTGCGTTTTCATTGCGTTTGAAACGCATATACAACAGCTGAGGAGGGGTGATTTGCCTAATTACATCACTGTTAACATTTCCGTTTAAAAAAAACGCACCGTAAACGTGATGTTAACGCATACGTTAACAACGTGCTAACGCATGCGTTTTGTCAACGCATGCGTTAACATTGCGTTTACAAACGTAAAGGGTAATGTAATTAGGCAAATCGCGACCAAAACGCAACGTGTGAACGCGCCCTCCATGCAATCCACACTGGAGAAGAAATCCACATAGGCCGCGGTCACATGTACCGCCAGGCGTGTTAATAACGCGACGCTAGCGCACAGGGGGAGGTCCTCGGCCCGAACGCACATGCGTATCCAGGGAAACGCATGCGATTGATAAGCCGATCGCATGCGTTTCTCTGGAAACGCATGTGCATTCGGGCCGAGGACCGCCCGCTGTGCGCTAGCATCGCGTTATGAACGGACGCCTAGCGGTATGTGTGACCACGGCCATAGACATCTATAACTGATGTGTAATCATGAGAGATGACACAAGGAAAAGTATTTAACATATGAAGAAAGAAAGGATCAAGAAGCCATGGAAAGACATGACACCAGCTGAAATCTATCCGTAATTAGAAAGCAATCCCGACACCAAAAGGTGACGCCACATGTCCCGCTTTTGGACCGTTTTAAAGCATGCGTTTTCAGTACGTTTTATAATGCATCCATTTTTTACTGTTTACCATGCGTTTGGCTGCTTTGAACCGCATATTGTCCGTTTTTCCCAATTATCTTAATTAAAAACTGACAAAAACGAATGCGGTTATTAACGGAGTGAAAACGCCACGTGTGCCACCACCCTTAGTGATACATAATAAAATGAAAAGGACCACAAAAACATCTCATGATGGGTGACACCAGGGAGCTGTCTCATTACTAGCTCAGGGAGCGTTCACACGTTCAGTTTTTCATATGCAGTTTTCGATGTCCAAACCAGGAGGAGCAGCTGAATCCATTGGCTTTGAAAACTGCAACCAAAAAACTGAGTGTGTCACGGGCCAAAAACAACCATTACCTACTGTTTGTGGCCTATTTGCATTGGTTCACACACGGGCAGAAATAGGACTTGCTGTATAATTTGTGGACCGGGCAGTCGTCTCACACATGGGGCTGTAGATATTACAAACATGTATGAGCCCATAGAAAGACATGGGGTCGTGTGCTGGATGTTGAAACATCTGCAAAAAGCCTGTGTGTGCATGGCGCTTTATTGTTGTAGCACATACTGATGGCGCTTGTGACAGAAGAAGCAGTGATCACTGCTGGGGCCATAATCCGGAAGCGGAAAGAACATCATGAATCAGCTACGACCAAGAAAATGACCCAAACACACAGGCAAGGAAAGTAAAACTACTGCTGGAATGTAGGAGGCAATCATCGGACCGGAATCCTATAGAAATCCATAGGAGCCGACAGAACCTAAAGGATGTTGGGAATGGGCCAGAACGATGCAGGACACTGGAGTCTCTATTACATACATAGCAGTAATTTCGCATTATTACACATCAGTCTTGGACATCTGTGATGTAGATGAGATGTTACCCACATCTGGGGAGAATGTCAGTCAGTAGCCGCTTTGTAATAGATTAACTGAGAACATTTTGCTGACATGTTCAATACTTTTTCCGTCCCAGCGTGCGTATGGCTGTGCTGCTGCACCTGCGCGCCCCCTCCCCCACACACCCCGCTGCGGCTTCTCTGCTGTGTCTTGTATATAGACATCGGCGCAGGTTGTACGGTGCTCACTGCTGACCATATCTCCCAGCTAGGTTCCCAAGAGAGAAACTGCACTAAAAATGATAGAAAAAACTAAATATAGCTCTTTGGATGCTGTTGTGATGATGTGGGAAGGCGGCTTTGGTCCGGGTTCACACTTTGTGTTTTGAACTGCAAATGCAGCAGGAGAAAATGAGTGTTCAATTGGGAGGATTCAGCTTAAAGGGGTTATATGGGATCAGAAACGGCGCCCCTCCAGTGCTTAGGCTGCACCTGGTACTGCAGCTCAGTTGTGCTAAAGTGAGTGGAGTTGCAGTACTTCATTCAACCTGTAGACAGGAGGGGCGCTGTACCTTCCCGATTCTTGATCCAAAGATGACTTGGGTTTGTTGATTGGGTGCAAGGGATGTGCTGCCACCACTGATCTGTGTCCCATTGGTCTCCTGTATTTTCCTGTTGCAGATGAACCTGCGCTCGGTGTTCACTGCCGAGCAGCAGAGGATATTGCAGCGATATTATGACAACGGTATGACGAATCAGAGCAAAAGCTGCTTCCAGCTGATATTACAGTGCGCCCAAGAGACAAAGCTGGACTTCAGTGTGGTCAGGGTAGGTGGCCGCAGTCTAAGGAGGGGGGAGGGGGATGTATATTACGAGAGATAACATCCTAGTCGTACTGCAAGGCCTGTTGAAGGGTCGAACATTGACTGCAAAGTGTCTGCCCTCCACTAGGTGGCGCTACAGGCACGGCTTTCTTTTCCTTTTGGGAGCTTTCACACGTTGCGTTTTTGTCTGCGTTTTCATTGTGTTTGAAACACATTACAACAGCTGAGGAGAGGCACTTTGCCGAATTACATTAATGTTTACTTTTGTTAATGCGATGTTAACATATGAGTTAGCGACAATGCGTTAACATTGTGTTTACAATGCATTTTGTAAACACAAATGTTAACAGTAATGTCATTAGGCAAATCACCTCTTCTCAGCGGTTTCAAACACAACCACAACGCAACATGTGAACGCACCTTTTCGGATGAAGGCTTCATATAGGGCCCAGTATAGGGGTCATCATGTACCCCAGGAGTGAACACCAATGCTAATAAATCATTTGCAGTCATTGTAAGATCTGCCTTTCAGCTCAGGTGTTAGAGAAGAAAACATATATATATCCAGAGGTAACCTGTCCTGACGTATCACTTCACACAGCTGAGGATTTGTTACAGTTGTCCTTAGTGTAAACAGTCCACAACAGGGATCTCCCTCTTCTCCTCTTGGTTTGTTGCAGGTTATATGTATCAATCTGAATACCAGAAGTTAGTCTTCACTGGATACAATTGTGACAAATCTTCAGCTGCGAGTATCAGGTCCTACAGACGTGTGTAGCCCCCAGCTGTGTGTATAATGTTCCCCCTTGTACATGTGACTACCTGGTGCCCGTGTGAGAACTGACGGCTTCTAGTGTCCCACACCTGGCGCCAGGTACAGGACAGACCCTGGGAGATGGCACCAGCTATAGGAGAGCAGGATCTTCCACTTATGTTTTGTTTATTTAGTTAATTTATTTTGCATTCAGATGTTTATAAATATTGCATACATTTAACATATAGAGTCACGTAACAATACAGCAGAATAATGAACATGGCTCTGACCTACATGGCCTTACTCACACTCGTGTACTCATCTGGACCTGATCCCGGGCGAAAACTACTGCAAGCTCCTCACCTCTCCACTACAAGACGAGCAACCACACCACAATTCTGTCCAAATATAAGACATATCCTACTTCATGTGCCCATATCACCGCACTGGGACTACTATTGTGGCCATGAGTTGGCTCCAATTTGTGCGGTCAGGTCACAGCCACAATTCCGTCTTTGGCAATATACAAGATGTTACTCAGGATCTGCACCAGCAGCAGAATAGTGAGTGCAGCTCTGGGGTATAATACAGATCATCCATAACATTTGATATTTTACACTGCAACATCTCCCCCTCCTGACCCTTACAGTTTCATCCTAACAGTGATTTATTACATACAACTGCATACATCCCGAGCCGCCTCCTGACCACTGTCCCTCCATTACACCATGTGACATTAATTTACATCTGCGACTACATCAGCCCCTCCTGACCCTGTAACCATGTATCATCCATTAATAAACATGTGCGACGCCGTCCCCTCTGAGCTTACCATCATACGTACATTATACTGCAGACATATCCCTGCCCCTCCTGACCCTGGTACCATGTATCATCCATAACCAGTTTGAATTATTCGCAACATCCCTCGACGACAACCCATACATGGATATACAGAACCTCCTAGCCCCTCCTGACCCTGTACCATGTTATCACCATAAAATGTGATATTGTTACACGCATACACCCGCTCACCCTCCTGAACCTTTACATTGACTCACATCCATAAATGGATATTTACACTGCAGACATCCCGGCCCACGCCCCTCCTGACCTGTACTATGTATCATCATAACATGTGATATATTACACGCTACAGACAACCCGCCCTCCTGACCCCTGTACATCCATACCTGTGATATTATTACACTGCGACATCCCGCACCCCCCCCCACCCTCCTCTCCCCTGTACCATTTCATCCTACCATGTATATTATTACACTGCAGACATCCCAGCCCCTCCTGCCCTGTACCATGTACCTCCATAACATGTGATATTATTACAACTGCAGACATCCCGGCCCCTCCTGACCCTGTACCAGCACATAACATGTGATGTATTCCACTGCAGCTCCCGCCCCTCCTGACCTGTACGATCCAATAACATGTGATATATGTACCTGCAGACAATCCCGGCCCCTCTGACCCTGTACCATGTATCGTCCATAACATGTGCTATTATTACAATGCAGACTTCCCAGCCCCTCCTGACCCTGTACTGTATCATTCATAACTTTGATATTATTACACTGCATACATCCCGCCCCTCCTGACCCGGTACCATGTATCTCCCTAACATTGATATTTACACTGCAGACATCCCACCCCTCCTGACCCTGTACCATCCATACACTGTGAATTATTACACCGGCAACACGTCCCCAGCCCCTCCTGACCCTGTACCACATGTAATCTTCATAACTGTGATATTATTACACTGCAGTACATCCGGCTCCTCCTGACCCTGTACATGTATCTCCATAACATGTGATATTATTACAACTGCAACCTCCCGCCCTACTCTGACCCTATACCATGCATCATTCATAACATGTGATATTATACACGCAGAAATCCCTACCCCTCCGGACCCTATAACCATTATCATAACATGTGATATTATTACAACTGCAGACATCCCTGGCTCCTACCTGACCTGTACCATGTATCATCCATAACATGTGATATTCTTACACGTGCAGACATCCCGGCCCCTCCTGACCCTGTACCATGTATCATCCATATACATGTGATATATTTACACTGCAGACATCCCGGCCCCTCCTGACCCTGTACCATGTATCATCCTAACATGTGATAATTACACTGCAGACATCCCAGCCCCTCCTGACCCTGTACCACAGTATCATCCATTAACATGTGATATTACTGACACCTGCAGACAATCCCCGCCCCTCCTGACCCTTACATGTATCTTCATAAATGTGATATTATTACACTGCAGACATCCCGGCTCCCCCCTGACCCTGTAACCCATTATCATCCATAACAGGTGATATTATTACACTGCAGACATCCCAAGCCCCTCCTGACCCTCCCATGTATCATCATATCATTGTGATTTATTACACTTGACATAAATCCCACCGCTCCCCCCCTCCTGACCACCCTGTACCATGTATCATCCTAACATGTGGATATTATTACACTGGAGACTTCCCGGCCCTCCTGACCCTGTACCATCCATAACATTGACTATTATTACACTGCAGACATCCCAGCCCCTCCTGACCCTGTACCATGTCATCGCATCCATATACATTGATATTATTACAGAACTGCAGCACCCGGTCCCCCTGAACCCTGTACCACTAGATCGTCCCTAACAGTTGCTAGTTTATACACTGCAGACATCACCTGGCCCCTCCTGACCCGTACCATGTTCATCCTGTAACATGTGATATTATTACACTGCAGACAATCCCGCTCCCACCCCTCACTAACCTGTATCCATGTATCATCCAACTGTAATTGGTCACACTGCAGACTCCCGCCCCTCCCGACCCTGTACCACATGTATCAATCCATAACATGTGACTATTTTACACTGCAGACATCCCGGCCCCTCCTGACCCTGTACATTATAATCCATAACATGTGATATTATTACACTGCAGACATCCCGGCCCTCCTGACCCGGTACCATGGTATCATCCTAGCATGTGATATTAATTAACACTGCAGACATCCCGGCCCCTCCTACCCTGTACCATCCATAACATGTGATTTATTACTTCCGCGAACATCCCATCCCCTCCTGAACCTGTACATGTTCATCCATAAAATGTGATATGTTACACTGCAGACATCCCGCCCCTCCTGAACATGTACATCCATAACATGTAATTATTATCTACACTGCAGACATCCCGATCCCCTCCTGAACCTGTACATGTTACCATCCTAACATTGATATTATTACACGCAGACAACCCGCCCCGCGCCCCTCCTACCCTGTACCATGTATCTCCTAAACAGTGATATTATTACCTGCAGACTTCCCGCCCCTCCTCACCTGTAACATGTGTATCACTCCATAACATGTGATATTATTACAACTGCAGACATCCCGGCCCCTCCTGACCGTAACCATGTATCCATCCATACATGTGATATTATTCACCTGCAAATCCCCTCCTCCTAAACCTGTACCATGTATCATCCATAAAATGTTATATTGTTACACTGCAGACATCCCGCCCCCCTGAACCGGTACCATGTAAATCATCCTACATGTGATCAATTATTACACTGCAGACATCCCGGCCCTCCTGTACCCTGCACCATGTATCTCCAACATGTGATATTATTAACACTGCAGACACCTCCGGCCCCTCCTGACCCTGTTACCAGTCCATAAACATGTGATATATTACAACTGCAGACATCCCGACCCCCCCGCCCCCCCCCCATCCTAACCTGGTACCATGTATCATCCATAACATGTGATATTATTACACTGCGACATCCCAGCCCCCTCCTGACCCTTGTTACCATGTATCCGAATCCATAACATGTATATTTACGACTGCAAGACATCCCGCCCCTCCTGACCCTGTACCATGTATCTCCATACCATGTGATATTATTAAACTGCAGACAACCCGGCCCCGTCCTGACCCTGTACCATCACATAAACTGTGATATTATTACACTGCAGAATACACGCGACCCCCCCCCCCCCAACCCTGTACCATGTATCACCATAACATGTGATATAGATATTACAAAACCGCGACATACTTCACCATCCCATTTTACCCTACCCCGACCCCCTCAACTTTCTTATTATCCACTTTAGTACCCTCCACCCTCTGACCCTGTACCATGTACCATCCATATCATGGTGATATTATTACACTGCAGACATCCCGCCCCTCCTGACCCTGTACATCGATCCATAACATGTGATATTATTACACTGCAGACATCCATGACCCCTCCTGACCCTGTACCATGTATCGTCCATAACTGTGCTATTATTACACTGCAGACATCCCGGCCCCCTCCTGACCCGGGTACCATGTATCATCCATACATGTAGTATTATTACACTGCAGACATCCCGGCCCCTCCTGACCCTGTACCATGTATCATTCATAACATGTGATATTATTACACTGGCGACACCCGGCTCCTCCGACCCTGTACATGTATCATCCATAACATGTGATATTTATTACACTGCAGACATCCCAGCCCCTCCTGACCCTATACCATGCATCATTCATAACATGTGATATTATTACACTGCAGAAATCCTACCCCTCCTGACCCTATACCATGCATCATTCATAACATGTGATATTATTACACTGCAGACATCCTGGCTCCTCCTGACCTGTACCATGTATCATCCATACTGTGATATTATTACACTGCAGACATCCGCCCCTCCTGCCACCTGTACATGTATCATCCATAACTGTTGATATTATTACACGCAGACATCCCGCCCCTCCTGACCCTGTACCATGTTCATCCATAACATGTGAAATTACTACACTGCAGACATCCCGCTCCCCCTGACCCTGTACCATGTATCATTCAACATGTGATATTATTACACTGCAGACATCCTGGCCCCTCCTGACCCTGTACCATGTATCATCCATAAATGTGATATTATTACACTGCGACATCCCAGCCCCTCTCCGTGACCCGTATACCATGTATCATCCATATCATGTGATTTTTACACTGCAGACATCCCATCCCCTCCTGACCCTGTACCATGTATCATCCATAACATGTGTATATTATAACTGCAACATCCCATCCCCTCTGCCCCTGTACCATGTATCATCCATAACATGTGATATTATTACACTGCAAGACTGCCCCCCCCTCCTGACCCTTTAACCAATGTTCCATATCCATAATGTGATATTATACACTGCAGACCATCCCGGCCCCTCCTGACCTCTGTACCATGTATCATTCATACATGTGAATTATTCACTGCATACACCCGCCCCTCCTGCCCTTACAGCCTAACTTGATCTTATTACCACTCCGATCCCTCCCCCCAACCCCCCCACCCTGCCAATCCTGATTACCTGTGCTCATAACATGTGATATATTACACTGCCAGACCTCCCGGCCCCTCCTGACCCTGCACCATGTATCACCATAACATGTGATATTATTACTACAGACATTACAGCCCCTCCCTGACCCTTACCATTTCATCCATAACATGTGATATTATTACAACTGCACACCCAATCCCGGCCCCTCCTGACCCTGTACCATGTATCATCCATAACATGTGATATTATTACACTACAACATTACAGCCCTCCTACCTCCCTGCAACTATCTATTATTGTAATGAATCCTGTCTATGATGAATTATATGTCCCCTTTTTATGGTTACAGGCTGAGGTGTAATCATTACTGATTGAGACCAGTTTGTTTCAGTAAGATTGTTGTCATGGGAAACAGAAACGCAAACAAAGTAAACACTGTTCAAATGTAAAAGGAAAAAAAAAACATAAATTGAGCAGATTACCAGAAGTAACGGTGCCTGGGTCTATAGTAAGAGTCCCTGATTTATCATGATGGATTTTATGTTGATTTCCTTTTATGTTAAACGGTTTCAGATAAGAATCCTTCCTGATTGCATCGGTATTCTGTGAATACGGCTCCCAGGCTCCTCCCCCCTGTTCTGTGTACATTGCAGGGGGAGGCAACTCCTGGGGATAAACCTTTTATTTCCTCTGTGTTATATTTTCCATGATGCAAATAGATTATATTCCATTGATGAAATAACCAGAATCTATTCAGTTTTTTTTTTTTATTTCTTCAGTTTTTTTTTTTCCTGTTTTTTTTTAACTTTCTAAAATGTGTCAGTTCTTTCATGGAGAGCGCTCAACACACTGTCCGGATTATTCTTTCTGCTCGACATCGAGGACAACCTGTATGAGGTATCCGGTCTGGGGAAGTGTGACTGACTCCATCTTCTCCTCCACATCCGTGCGCTCCGGTGACCAAATCTACACATACAAATATCTATTATTAGCAAAATAGTGAGTGCAGCTCTGGTGTATAAACAGATGTAACTCAGGATCGTACAGGATAAGTAATGTCTGTATGTACACGTGACTGCACCCAGCAAATAGTGAGTGCAGCTCTGGGGCGATATACAGGATGTAACTCGGACATCAACAGGATAAGTAATTGTCATTATGTACACGTGACTGCACACCGCAGAATAGTGAGGTTGCATCTCTTGGGTATAATACGGATTAACTCGGGACAGTACAGAAAGTAATGTCATTTTGTACACAGTGACTGCACCAGCAGCATAATAGTGAGTACAGCTCTGGGGTAATAATACAGGATGTAACCAGGATCAGTACAGGATAAGTAATGTCATGTATGTACATGCCTGCACCACAGCAGAATAGTGGAGTGCACGCTCTGAGTAATAATACAGGATGTAACTCAGGATCAGTACAGGATAGTAATGTCATGTATGTAAACAGTGATGCACCAGCAGCGGATAGTGAGTGCAGCTCTGGAGTATATACAGAATGTAAATCAGGCACAGTACAGGATAGTAATGTCATTATGTACACAGTGACTGCACCAGCAGCAGAATAGTGAGTGTAGCTCTGGGGTAATAACAGGAGTGTAACTCAGGATCAGTACAGGATAAGTAATGTCATGTATGTAAACATTGACTGCACCAGCAGCAGATAGTGAGTGCAGCTCAGCATACCTGCTGTTGTCCGGTCATTGGATCGTACAGCGTGGATCAGGTTGCGGGTGAAGGCTTGCAGCTCTGCATACTTTCACTTGGATCTCTCCATTTCGCTCTCCATGTATCTCAATTCTTCATTCTGCATTTACAGCAAGAACTGAGTGAACAGACACTAACTGGGCAAACACTGCACCCCCCCCCGCCACCCCCCCCCCCAAGAATACTACTTATCACCATTTTCCTGACTCTTATCGGCCTTCACATTAAGGTAAAAGAATCAAATATACCATATACATCAGCAAGTTCATGTCTAATACTGGCCCCCCCCCCAGTGGCTGGTACAATCAGCTGAGGGCCCCACAGTTCCGAGCAGGGGCCACAGCTAAATCTGCGCGCTGACACAGACTGACCCTAGCCCTTGGGGTGCTAGTTGGAATCCTCAATCCCCCTTTGGGGGGCTTGATGGCCCCCCATCGTTGCTGACATGTTCCCTATGCCATGTGAGCCAAATGTTCTTGTATCTAAGGTAAAAATTTCAGAAAAAATCTATCACAATAATTTACAAATCCCCTCTCATTATCACCAGGAGGTGAAAATATCAGTTATATTTAACTGGATGAGATCACACTTGTGCAGCCAAGTGCAAGGTGAACAAGTCGCGAGACTGCAGACAGTGATACATAGTCACTATAATACCCATATTACACGCAACATCCTAGCCAATTGACAACACAGCTATTACCTATTACAACCTGAGGAAAGTATTATCAGTGTTTATAATTCTTGTACATAGGGGCAGTATTATAGTAGTTTATATTCCTGTACATAGGAAGCAGTATTATGTAGTTATATTCTTGTACACTATGGTGGCGTATTATATTTCATATCCCTGTTCAGAGGGGCAGGTATATAGTAGTTATATCCTCTCGGGCAGGGTATATAGTTTTATTCTTGTACATAGGAGCAGTATTATAGTAGTTATTCTTGTGACCATAGGGGGAGTATTATAGTAGTTCTATAATTCCTTGTACAGAGGGGCGAATTATAGTAGTTATATGTCTTGTACAGGGGGCAATTATAGTAGTTAATATTCTTGTACACTAGGGGTCAGTATTATAGTAGTTGTAATTCCCTGGTACATAGGGGGCAGTTTAGCATTTATTTCTTGTCTGGGGGCAGTATTATATGTTTTATATTCATTGTACATGGGGGCAGTATTATAGTAGTTATATTCATGACATAGGGGCGTATTATAGTAGTATTTCATTTACATAGGTGGGGCAGTATTGTAGTTAATTCTATTTGACATAGGGGGCCAGTATTATAGTAGTTATATTTCATTACATAGGGGGGCAGTATTATAGTGTTATATTCATGTCCATAGGGGCGTATTTAGTAGTTATATTCTTGTCACATAGGGTGCATATATATAGTAGTTTATTATTGGACATAGGGGCGTATTATAGTAGTTATAATTCTTGCACTAGGCGGGGCAGTATATGATAAAGTTGGGACGGCTCCCTGTATAGCGGTAGGTGAGGTTTCGTTGTGTCACCTGTTGTGTGTCTGACCCTGTGGTGAGTCCTCCCGCTTGCTGGCATAGTCACGCTGATCCGACACGTGCAGTTATGTCGTTACAGAGAGAATCTCACATGCCGTCACCTCCAGCGTGGCATCTCACCTTCATTTCTTGCTGTGGTTTGCCATGGAATCCACTTCACTTGGTTTAGCAAGGAATGAACAGATCTCCCTGACACCTATGTATGTAACGTATTACGAGAAGGTGTCCGTGGCCTGAACTCCCGTCTGTATCCACGCGGAGATTGTACTACCAGTGATCTTACCAACCACATCAGGAACTATCTAATTGTATCAGCCTGTAAGGTCACTTCACACTAAGGTCAAGAAAGTGCAGGGTAGAAGTGGGGTAAAAAAATGGAGTGTGTTATCAGGTGTTCACCTTAACCAGTGTTATGTACTGTCCTCACCTGCTTGCCTCTGTGGCCAGTGCTAATTATTGTTTCTTGGAGAGATTGTTGAATCAGACCTTGTTGTATGTTGCGGCAGGACTGTTAAATATAGATTTATAATACACCAGGAGGAACCATAGTGGATACGAGAACTATAACGTTAGTAGAGAAGCAACGAGGAAGGCAAGGGGAGATCGGATGTATCTCACTCCACACTGCTGGCTCTTTCTCCTCTTCATTCTTCAACCCTTCATTAGAACTGGGTGATCTATTATTCTCTGATATAGAATATCAGAGATATTTTTTGTGTTTGCAGCTTTGGATGTGTGTGAGTGGTAATACTGCCCCTTATTCTAGTACTCCCGTGACATAAAGTAACAGTATTCTACAGAGCGTCTCCTCCCAACAATGACTTAATAGCGACGAAGTCGTTAAACGGCGAGATTACACTTTCATTAAAGCCTTAAAACATGCATGAGGAACGGTAAATATACCTCGGTACTGTCATAATCCCTATCCACCATAACACAAGAGTCTCCCTGTAAATTAATCCCGGTACGTCTTCTGTTAATGCTCCTCTCTGTATAGATCTTGCGGGCAATGATCCATATATTATGTGATGGGTCCATGTGATTGGGCACTCTGCAGTGTTCAGTGGGTCACGGGAATTCCCTTAATAATCGATGAGCGTCGCATCTGATCCACAATCAAACTGCTCCCTGTTTTCGCTCATCTCCTCCTCTGTCTGCTATCCAACTTTCTGCAAAAAATCAGGAATTGAGAATCAAATTGATGCGAGTCCAGAAGGTCGATCGGGTGCAATATTCTAAAACGGGTCTTAAGCCGGGAGTCCACCAGGCAGTCCACTGCAAGCTCTGCCTTTTTCTGACTGGCTGCGTGAATGGGCACAAGCATCGCAGAGATGATAATAGGTGCGATTTTTAATGGAAATAAAAATAATTGATATCCACCCCACACACAGACCAAAAAGATTCGGCTGGGTCCACACTTGTGGGTGTCTCAGCAGTTAGACTGCGTATCTGTACTCACCACTTGTGTGAGAGCGCCATGTCCGTGCTGTCTTCCTGTATGCTGAGTCTGTCGCTGCGCGCCCAACTCTCATCACTCATCTTGCTGCAAGAGACAAACAACACGGAATGTCGCAACTATCACTGTGCTCCTCCCCTACGATCCTTCGCCCGACACCCACCCTCGCACTCAGAATCCTTCGCCCCAGATCTTCACCACTCACAATGCAACCATTCGCCCCGGCTCCACCCCACTACACGGCTCCGTTCTTCGCCGAAATACTCTCCCACCCCTCCCCAGGTCCTTCCTACAACCCGCAAAAGGGGGATCGTCTCTTTTCGGTCCCCCGCCCCAGTCCCGCTCCGTTCTGCCCGCGATATCGGGTCAACCCCCCGTCCCAATGAATCCTTCTCCGGCGGTCTCTCACTTGAGCCAGACTTTTCTTCTCTCCTTCTCCGGCTCAGGGCCGAGTCTCACTCAATCCTGCTCCCTCACTAGTGGTCCTGTCTATCCTAGCGTGGTTCATCCCTCCGAACCACTAGTCGCGCCTCCTCTCCTCACCCTCTTGCCCTCCCACACCCTCCAGCTACCCACCTCCGTCTCCGGCAGTTCATCAGGCCCGCCCTCCCAGCGGAGAACCCGGATGAGAACTGAACAGAAGGAGGGACGAAATGGGAACGAGAAAGGGTCCTTCTCTGTCCGGGGGAGGGGTCTCTTGCCCCTCCAGGGCGTCCTGCCCGAGCGACTTTCTCACCATGTATCTCGCCCCACCTCCTACCTCCTTCTCTCCTCTCGAGTGTCGCCCCTCCCTCCCATGCTCCCGTTAAATCTCGGCAAAGACGATTGCTCTTCCACAAGAAGGTAGTGCGCGCCCGACAATGGGAGCGCGGGTAGTTTCCGCCTCACGCCCCGGAAGCAGTGGTGAAGGCGGAGGCGTGGGGGAGCAGTAAGGATAGTCTCGGCTTCATCGAAAATAGGCCGCGTCGTCATCTCCCTGCCCAGTGTAAGAAGCCCCGCCCTGTCACCCAGGTTAACACTCCTAATTCTCCCAACGTATCGTCCCCCTCCTCGCTCCCTCCATTCTCCCGTTAGCTTCCACCCCTCACAGCTCTCCCGAGTCTCCACAACTCACACCTGCGCCCGAGGGGATCCCAACCTCACGCCTGCGCCCGACACATGCACAGAAGCTCCACACTCAGCTCGACCGAACCTACCCCGCCTGCGCCCGAATGTCCCCGCTCCACCTGCGCCTACCCCCCCCTCACAGCGCCCAGGCCTCCACAAAGCTGCCCGAGCTCCACCTCCGCCCGCTCACCCAAGCCTGCGCAACCGATGCTGACCACCCCTCACCCCAGCCTGTGCCCCGAGTAGTCCACTCCCTCACAGCCTTACGCCCGACTCACCTCCCCTCACAGCCTTCGTCCTGGCTTCCTACCCCTAACATGCATGGCCCGTCTTTCACCACTCACCAGGGCTGAGAGACCTCTCCGCTACCCACAGCACGTAGCGACTCCTCTCCCTAGCCTAAGACGATCCGACCACCCTCCCGCTGTACAGCAAGCAGCAGCGGCTGAAAGTCCTCTGCCCTCTCTCCCAGCTCCACCTCCGCCTCTCCGGGTAGCTCCCCCACTCCGCTAGGCATCCCGAGCTCGACAGAACTAATCAGTGCCATTCTCCACTCGCTCACCCTCGCCCAGGGCCTCTCCTCACCAGCCTCTCGTCCACCCCACACACTCACTAGCCTCGCCCCTTTTAATCTCTCAACTTGTATCTGCAATAAATTGTTTATTTTTCCAATAAGGTTTCTCCTAAATAAAGTTTATATCTATAAACCAAGTCGGATACTTCTCACAGCTGTGACTTTGATACAATGTATCAGATCAGAGGCTGTGGCTTCAGTGTCTATAACCCAGGTCTCAGCTCGACGGATCCAGATACTTACAGGGCATTGTACACTGAACCAAAAACTCAGCTGCGAGGCCACGTATCAACTCTTTATATATACATAGGAGGACCTGTATATGTCCATGTCCTGCAGGAAAATAATTTAGCTGTGAACAGCGAGAAACAGCTCCGCAGATGCTGGATCTGAGGGCGGAGCTACATGTGTTATGGTGGGAGAGATACTCTGCAGAGGGTTCAGCAGGACAAGACCTGACCCCTCACCCCATCAATAGTTTCAGGTCCTGGATAGAAGCTGACAATTAGTGTGTCAGTTCCTGTTTGCTGATGTGCATGGACACAGACCCTGCTGCCCCCTGACCTCTGTGTGACATCACCAGTCTTCATGACATCACTGTACCCTTCAATGTGGCCTTAAAGGTCATGCCTATATGACCCCACCCCTTAGTATGACATCACTATACCTTTCAATGTAGCATTATAGCATCTGACCTTCCTCATCATCTTCTCACCATCACTCATTTCTCTCATCCGCAGGTATTTGTGCTTCACTCAGTACCAGAAGTCCTAGACATCACAAGCAATAGTCTTGTATCTGCAACCTTCCCGTGTAGTGGTAGGTAGGTGCACATAACTAATTCCCTGCTCTTTCCTGGAGACATCCTGAATTAACACGTTTCAAAACGCATTGAGACTGCTGATGAGATTTACCAAATAAAGAGATGTTAATTGTTAACACTGGTTGTAATGCATGTGTTAACATTGTGTTAACAAACACACAAGTTAATGCAATGTAGCATTTTGTAAACACAAATGTTAACAGCTTTTTAATTAGGCAAATCTCTTGCATAATTGCATTACTGTTTACATTTGTTAACGCATGTGTTAAAAAACACATATGTTCACATCACATTTACGATGCGTTTTGTAAACACAAATGTTAACAGTAATGTAATTAGGCAAATCACCTCATCTCAGCTGTTGTAATGCGTTTCAAAACGCAATGAAAACGCAACCAAAATGCCATGTGTGAACGCGATCTCAGGGTGCGACCACGCGTTCAGTTTTTTAGATGCAGTTTTTGATGCCCAAACCAGAAATGGAGTAAAAGTAGGAGGAGGAACAGCACCTTTTACTTATTTGTCTCAACTCATTATCACCTACACCTGCGTTTGGCTTTAAAAAAAATTGCATTATCACCTTCTCACCCACACCTGCTTTTCACCCCGAGGGTGTGGTCACATGTCGCGTTTAACGCATGCATTTAAAAACGCGTTGCAACAACTAAAGAGAGATTTGCCTAATTAAACTGCAGTTCACACATGTGTTTACAAAACGCAACCGTTAGCGCGAGTGTAAACATTTGAGATTTGTAAACGCACGTGTTAACAGCTGTTTAATTAGGCAAATCTCTCTTTAGTTGTTGCAATGCGGTTTTAAATACGACGTGTGACTGCACCCTGCCTCCTTCACCATCACATTGTGATGTCATTATCCCTTCAGAACTCCACTATGACATTAACAATCCTCACTGTGACATCAACACTTCGAAACTCTACCCCTTACTAAATACTAGTATAACTAACCACCGCTGTGACATCACTATCTCTCCTCATGATGACATCACAGCATGCTGTAAAGTGAGCCTCTCCCACTGGGTCTGTAGTGCTGGGTGTCCGGCACCAGATGGCAGCACAACTACAGGATCCATCATGGCTTTCTCTTTAACCCTCCACGTGCCATGACTTATTTATCAGACACTGGAGTTTATTACAGGGTAAAATTCCCACTGATTCCCAGAAGTGATGAAGATTAATCGTCCCCCCCAAGACACACGCATCCCCCTGTTCCCCGTTCCTTTTTTGTCCGACATATCTATCAATTTATGCTGTGAGGACTAAGTGGCGCCTGATCTCGCCACGATTATTATTTGGGGAGGAGACGGCAGTGACACAAGGCGCCAGATCCTAAAATCAACTTCCGCCCCAAGGACGTTACAGCAACCCTTACAGAAACACAGAAAACCTTGGCACCTCAGCAGTCTCTGGGGTTCACCTCCATCACTATCTGTTCTGGATGTGACTGCAGACATGTAGTCAGACGATGCACTGCATTGTGGGAAATGGAGAGCGTATTCACCGTATTGCAAGGCATATGCAAAGCTACTGCATGTGATCGAGTAGAATACATTGTGATTGCAGCTCTGGATGTCACTGGAGTATTATTGTTGTGATTGCAGTTCTAGGTGTGATTGGAGTATAATACCTGAATGCAGCTCTAGATGTGACTGGAGTATAATAACTGTGAATGCACCTCTAGATGTGACTGGAGTAGAATACATATTACAGCAGCTCCAGTTGTAACTGAAGCATAATAAGTGTGAATGCTGCTCTTTATGTGACTGGAGTATAATAACTGTGAATGCATCTCTAAGTGTGACTGGAGTTTGATAACTATTACAGCAGCTCTAGGTGTGACTGCAGTATAATGACTGAGGTGCAGCTCTGGATGTGACTGCAGTATAATAACTATTTGATGAGCTCCAGCTGACCCCCCCCCCCCCCCAAACTATACACTTGTGATCCCTCAGGGTGGTGGCACATGTGCCCGCGACCCGATCGCATCTGCATTTCTATGGCAACGCCTGCGATCGGGAACGAGCCGCCGGTGTTTCGCGTTAATTTAACGCAGACAAAACGGCACGTCTGACATCACCCTTAGTGTATTTAGAGGTCCTCTCACCTTGAGAGCTTTCCTCAGACAGGCAGATGGATACTTCATAGTGTCGGTCGTTGTCCTCCACTACCCCGGCCACCGGGTCCTCAGAGGTTGTCAGAGAGAGGTAGACTCCAAATGATCGGGGAAGGTGGCCGGCCCCCCGCGAGGAGGTGGCACCTCGATACCCATAAGCCGATATTTTCTCCTTCTGTTCCCAATCCACGTCTACACAAAGAAGACACTGAGATTACACAGAGAAAAATCACAGCGGCCATAGTGCTGCCTATACAGGGAGGAGTTATAGGATTACCCCGCTGACATCATCTGTTCCTACAGTGACATCATAACATTACACAGGAGGGGGGAGCCGTCACAGTGTAATGGGGACGAAACAGGACGCCCAATGCAAAGTGACAACCGATTGGAACTGTGTATCAGTCTCCTGTGTGCCCCATCCTATGGACACACGTGATAAGCGGTCGCTGATCCTCCCCCGCACCTGCAGTGGGCGCTATATATAGCAGCACAGACAGGATGAGTAAGAGCAGCAGAGGATGGTCATATATTATACACAACCAAATTATATTTCCAGAACAAACTCATCCAATATTAAAGGGATAGATTCACATTCAGCTGCAAATCTGCTTCATGTTTCCCAGATACACCAGACATGTACCCCCCACCCCTGCCCCCCAACTGCTGGACACGCAATCTCGACTGGCAAAATCTCCAATAACTAGATAGCCCATAGTAAACTCTTAGACTGCTATGAACTTTCTTAAATGGCTTGTACAAAAATATTACTCTAATCCCTTGACAAAGTCTATATAACCCCTCACTCCTAGTAGAAGTAAACTCTTAAGCCCTCAAAATAACTACTATGCCCTATGAAGATATATAACTACTAATACTCCTAGCAAAATCCATAACCTTATGTACAGCATTGAATAAATAATCTCCAGCAAGATATAACATAAAATTCACCCTCACATTATAAACTGCCCCCATAAAGATTAACTAAATTGCCTGTGTACAAGAATTAAAATATGAACTCCTACTATAATATAAATACGCCCCCTATGTACAGGAAGAATATAATACTGCCATTTAGGTAAACTATAAAGGCCATGCACTCTACTTACTCTATGTACAAGAAATACTATAATCTGAACCTATGTCCGAATATAATAATTCTCCCCTGTCAGATATCCTACTGCATTGATAACACATCAGCATGTTACAGAAATATAACTATATAATAGCCCCTGTAAATAAACTTATACCCTTGTCAGGATTACTCTAACCCTATACAGGTAACACTTATAGCCCAGTACAAGATAACTACATACTGCCCTGTACATATAATACTATTTGCCCCAGTAGTACGATACTTACCCCAAGTAAAGATATACTACTAACATTACATGCTCCTATGTACAGGCATATAACTACTATAATACTGCCCCCATGTACAAGAATATAACTACTTATAATATGCCCCTATGATCTCAAGAATATACTACTATAATCAAACTGCCTCCACGCTACAGTGCCACTAATATGACATACTATACTCCCCCCTAGTGTACAAGAATATAACTACTCATATGAGCTTCCCCTATGTACAAGGAATAACTAACTACTATAATAACTGCCCCCTATGTACAGGAAATATACTACTATAACTACTGCCCCATGGGACAGAACTATAACTATCGATAAACTTCCACCCCTATGTACAAGAACTATACTCTTAAATACTTCCCCCTAGCGATTAGTATCAATACTCCAATGCTACGTAATCCTAATACTGCCCCCCTATGTACAGGAATATAAACTACTATAATCCACTGCCCCCTATGTACAAGAAATAACTACTAGAATACTTGCCCCCCCATGCATAAGGAATAATAACTCCTATATAATACTTCCCCCATTTGTACATAACATACTATAATCCTACTGCCCCCCTATGTACAAGAATATAACTACATATAATACACTGCCCCCTATTGTACAGGATATATACTACTATTAATGACTGCCCCTATGTACATGAGATAGAACTACTATAATAACTGCCCCATGTACAAGAATAACTACAACTGCCTATACGTATAACTACTATCTGCCGCCTGTACATATACGCTATAAATACTCCTAGCGAGATATAAAACGACTACTAACTACTGCCCCCCTATGTACAAGATATAGAACTACTTACTGGCCCACCTATGTTACAAGAATATAACTACTATAATACGGCCCCTGTATGTACACAGAATATAACTTACTTAAATACTTGCCCCAGGTACAGGAAGATAACTCAAACGCCCCATGTTAGATACTCACTAAATCGCCATGTACAAGAATATAACTACTATAATACTGGCCCCCTAGTTTACAAGGACTATGTAACTACATATAACACTGCCCCCCTATGTACAGATTCATAATATGCCCATGTACGTATACTACATAAACTGCTCATTGTACAAAATAACGTTTATTAGCCCCCCTAATGTACAGAGATATAACTACTATAAACTCCCACTATGCACAGGAAGTATAACTCCTATAATACTGCCCCCTATGTCAGGAAATATATCTATACTATAATAAAAAAACTGCCCCCCTATGTACAGGACTTATCTACTATAATACTGCCCCCTATGTACAAGAATATAGACTATATATGCTGCCCCCTATGTACAAGAATATAATACTATAATACTGCCCCTATGTACAAGAAATAAACTACTATAATCTCCCCCCTATGTACAAGAAGATAACTACTATAATACTGCCCTAGACATATTATAAGCCCTAACAAAGATAAACTAAAACCGCCAACAGTATACTATATATATGCTCTAGTAAAGATACCTACGTAAAACGCCTCGGTAAATATATAATTACTCCCCCGTGACGATAGAACTAATAAACTCCCGGATTCGGATTATAACTACTTATACGCCCCCATGTCTTTCTCTATAGTACCCCCTAGACAGATATACTACTATAATCTGCCCCTAGTACAAGTATACTAATGCCCTGTAAAGATATAACTACTATAATACGCCCAGACGGATAAACACTAATACGCCCCCTATGGATACAAGGAATATAACTACTTATAATACTGTCCCCGCTCGTGTACAAGCAATAAATCTACTATATATGCCCCCTATGTACAGTAATATCACTACTATAATACTGCACACTGAGCTACAAAAGAATATAACTCTTTATGAATACTGCCACCTATGTAACAGTAGACTATAACTACTATATAACTGGCCCCCTAGGTTAAGACTATACACTAAACACTGGCCCCCTATGTACCGAATACTAACTACTTAGCAAAGTACTTCCATCCTTGTACCATAATTATAACTACTCAGAATATGCTTCCGTATCCATGTACAGAAATATAACTACTATATACTTCCCCCGAGTACAGGAATATAACTACATAATACTACTGCCCCCCTATGTATCGGAATCATAACTCTAAATACGATAACTTCCCCCATTTACAATTGTACTATATCTCTATACTACTTCGACCCTATTTAACATGAATATCTCTCATAATAATATCCTAGGTCCCTCCTCATTTACCCTCCTATCCCTCACCTCGAAATCCTCCTTGCCAGGCCCTATGTACAATAATATAACTACTATAAAAATTTTTTACTACTGCCCCCCTATGATACACAAGAATATAACTACTTATACTCTGCCGCCCTATATACAATACTATACCATACTATAGAGATACTGATCCCCCTCGTGTCGATAATATGACTACTATACTACTGCCCCCTAGTTCCAAGTCGATAACTACTATAACTCTGCCCCCTATTGTACAAAAATCTAACCTCACGATAATACTTCCTCCTATGTACAGCTAATATAACTACTCATAACTACTTCCGGAAAGATCCTCTTTTCCAGAGCCTCATATCCCTACTATAAAATACTTAGCCTCCTAGTTTACCTTTCCTCTCCGCCTTCCTATCCATACTCCACGTCGTATTCCCCCTCTTTCCCGGGATGTCCTCGCTCCCTGCCTCTCTCAGACTCCTGTTTCCAAGGCGCTGACACCCCTCTTTCCGGCCGTTATCATACTATCGTCCTACTATGAACGGGCTCCTGCCCCCTATGTACAGTCTATTCTACTATAATACTTCCCCCTATGTAACAAGAATATAACTACTATATACTGCCCCCCTAGTACAAGATAATAAACTACATAAATCACTGCCCCCTATTTACATGAATTAACTACATGGTACAGGGTCAGGAGGGGCTGGGATGTCTGCAGTGTAATAATATCACATGTTATGGATGATACATGGTACAGGGTCAGGAGGGAGCGGGATGTTTGCAGTGTAATAATATCACATGTTATGGATGATACAGGGTACCGGGTCAGGAGGGGCCGCGATATGTGCTGTGTCATATTATCACGTTATGGGGGTTGGATTTTAGGGGTAGAACACAGATCTATGGATTTTAGGAACCATGTTGGAATCCAGAAGGAATTTTTTTTCATCCCACAAGCTGCGACATTGGCGTCTCCCCTTCTGGAGACTGAAGGCCCAGTGAGGCGCGAGCCACATGTGGCCTCATTCACTGCTCCATATTTTATCAGTATGTACAGCAGATCCTGATCTCAGAAGAAACATAATGGAATCCAGGATATGTTGCAGAATATTCCTCCTCTACGGCTCCAGGAATATAAATCCATTCTTCATTCCCGATTAGTTTTAAACTACAAGGAAATGCACCACCGCTTCTAGGGGTGGCCAAGGCTCCGCAGGTTACCAGCAGCGCTGGCCTCATGCCTCAGGGCAGTTATTTTCTTATCTGGATATGTAGCCGCTGTCCAAGGTCCTGCAGGCTTCAGGAAGGTCTTATAATGTGCTGCTGATGACATCACTGCCGCCCCATCATTAGGTTGAACATCATATTATAAACCTAAAGATTTTGAGAAAAATTGTTTAAGTTTCAAAATACGGAAGGATAGTCATAGATGTCTTCTAGAAGCTCAGCTCAGGCCGGTATCACTGTGGACTAGACAGTCCCTCTGTAAGATTGTTAAGACCATCTAGTAAACAACTACTCCAGCATGCTGACATCTTCGTCCCAGCACAGCTATAGGACCCGATTATAAAAGGAGGACTTTGCTCTGAGTAGTTATAGATCCTGCAGTACAATGCAAACATCAGTTAGCTCCCCCTAGTGGTGGCTACAGATAACCACAACTTTGTCATATTTAAACCCTATAGCATTGGTGGTGAACCTATGGCACGACTGCCAGAGGTGGAACTCATAGCCATTTATGAGGGTACTCAGACCATTGCCCCGGCTCAGAGTTCACCAAATCTTCCTATATTCCCAGGCAACTTAAGAGATCCTGCTCGGAACACTATTTTGAAGAGACTCTTCAATGGCTGTTTGGAATGGAGGGAAAAGTGAGAATGTGTTGACAGAACTGCAATATGTTGTTTGGAGGTTCTCCTGCTAGACCCACCATTCTTCCTGCACAGAGACACCCTGGAGAGAAGCTACGGGAGTCTGAATTTGCCCTCCTTCCTTCCACTATATTGTTAGCCTCGGGCGGCCGATAAGATTGAAAGATGTGAAAGAAGAGTTAGCAATAAGTTATTGCTTAAAATGTCATGTTGGCACTTCACAGTAAGTAAGTGGATTTCGGTTGTAGTTTGGGCACTCTGTCTCCAAAAGGATAAAGGTTCGCTATCACTGCCCTATAGTGACATCTATATCCAATATATCTTCATGATGAAGGGGAGGGAGGGAAACAATTTTTAGCTAAAAGAAAAGTCACATTTAGTTATTAGGGCTAGATGGGAACTTGTAGGTTTCCTGGTGAAAATCAGGGAGGTCACATAAAAAACACCCCTAGGAGTGGTCCAAAGCAGACTGGTTAGTATCCGGTAGCACTCCCTATACTTTGGCTATTATTAGAGCACAGTATATACATATACATTAACCATCTGACTCGCACTTGAACCCAGAACCAAGAGATCGGGGATGTGCACGGACATCTGCCATAGAAAGGGTTAAACCGGTAGCAGATTGTATAAAATGTTCCTCCAGTCCGATTCATTGTTAAATCACCAATAAAAATCGATTACTGCTATTTCCAGATTACACTGAGGGGAAAACAGAGAGAAGTTTATGGAGACGAGTAATGATACTATAAACTTTCGGACGGCTGTGTAATTATACACAGGAGCTGACGAATACTCCCCAGTCGCTATAATTACCTCTTTGGAGTTCTGGCTTGTGGTTTTTAATAGTTCAATATTAATTCTTGTTGAGAATAAGGCGGCTGAGAATTAGTCACCTCCTATTCCTGCGATGACTCACGTCGCGGCACAGAACTGTCTCGTCATTGTCGAGACCAGCGCTCAAAAAAAAAGGTTACAGGCGAGTACGATCACAAACAGTAATCCAACTACTCAACCTACAAAGACCTAGGAAAGTGGGGAAACCCCAGGTAACTCTTCATGCTACACCTAAAGTCCTACAAAATCGGGATTGAACCCAAAAGACAAATATAAAATAAATCTATAATTTAAAAAAAAATTTATATTATATAGATTAAAAAAAAAAAAAAAAAAAAAACCACATTAAAACTGACGCCACGATGGAACATACAGACGGGCCATGCCACTTGTTTCGGGTTAGCTTCTTCAGGAGGCAGAGGTGGGGGGAACCTGGAGCTTTTATATGACGGAGAGCCAATAGAAACCTTGGAAAGAAGCCGGAGAGTGTTTGTATAAGTGCTGGTTGGGCAGCTCTCTGTTCTGCAGTGCATGTTCTATTGTGTGTCCTCCTGCTCATTGTTAATGCAACTATTGCCACACACTTATAGGGGTCATCATCACCAGACAGACCCCCGCAAAACACCCAATTTCATTAGCACTGCTGTCACTGACCTGCTCCCCCTCAGTGTTTAATGAAGTATTCAAGCAGCAGCCTGCACAATGCACAGCAGGGTGAGGATACACCCCCAGTGCACTTGCAGAAACTACAATCCTGCAATATAAAGCCATATTCCACAGTCCTGCTTCTACTAACATATGAATGATTAGACCAGACAGAGGGTATTTGTTGAAGCTGTAATTGGTATGGCCCAGACTTTTTGGTCTTCCTCCGGTCTCTACA
This sequence comes from Engystomops pustulosus, assembly GCA_019512145.1. Classification (NCBI taxonomy): domain Eukaryota; kingdom Metazoa; phylum Chordata; class Amphibia; order Anura; family Leptodactylidae; genus Engystomops; species Engystomops pustulosus. The sequence goes on along the minus strand of WNYA01000225.1, from coordinate 178,177 downwards.
TTACGATGATATTAAGCCTATCATAAAATAGTAACGTTTAGCAAATATATCTGTAAACTAATCTATTAGTGGGTGCCGTTTCCCATATCCTGTGGTCCCCAAAGGCAGATCCAGCTAAGTGCCTCTGGCAGCCAGCTATGTTAGTCATACATTATACACCTGTAGTTTCTGGAAGCCTCTTCCGGCACCATACTCGTACGACCGCTCCTGACGCGTCCTAACTTGTGGGACACGTCATCGAGCCGGAGATGCACATGCCTAGGTTTCACCATCCCTCAGAAAGATGGAAAGTTCATTAATCTTCGTCCTGCTCTCCTCCAAAACAAATCATCTCTTAAAGCTAAATTCAGAGCAAGACCAAAATGTTCTTTCCAAGATTTTCACTAGTTCAGGCAGAGTCTCCGCGATTTCACTACACAGTGAGATACAGAAAATAATAATAATAATAATAATCTTTATTTATATGGCGCCATCAAATTCCGTAGCGCTTTACAAATCATAGGGGACATATACAACTATATTACATTACAAAGAACAAACAGTCATATGGAACAATAGGAGTGAGGGCCCTGCTCACAAGAGCTTACAGTCTATGAGGATGAGGGGGTGACACAAGAGCTTACAGTCTATGAGGATGAGGGGGTGACACAAGAGGTCGTATAATGGTCCAGCCATTCTTTATAAGGGAACAATATAAAATAATTTAATAAATAATTTACTAAACAACGATGTTGCTGCTTGGACCAGCCATCAGCCGCCATCTTATTTTCAGGGTCCTAGGTGAAAAAGACTGCAGAGAAGCCTGGAGCTTGGTATATATCTGCTGTTTGCCAGATAACAGATGGGAGATAGGACATAGGATGGATTAGTAAAGGGAGAGTTGACATTTCAAGCAGTTAGCGAGTGTGATAGGCTTGCCTAAAGAGATGGGTTTTAAGAGCATGTTTGAAGCTTTGGGGGGTGGGTATTAGTCTCAGAGTCTGGGGAAGGGCATTCCAGAGAATTGGTGCAACTCGGGAAAAGTCCTGGATACGTGCATGGGAGGTTCGAATTAAGGTAGAGATTAATCTAATGTCACTGGCAGATCGAAGAGCACGGGAAGGGCGATAGACTGAGATGAGAGAAGAGAGATAGGGAGGTGCAGCATTATTCAGAGCTTTGTGGATGAGGGTTATTATTTTAAAGTGAATACGGAAGGAGACAGGTAGCCAGTGCAGTGATTGGCACAAACTGGAGGCATCCGTGTAGCGTTTGGCCTGAAAGACGAGCCTGGCTGCTGCATTAAGAATAGATTGAAGAGGAGAGAGTTTAGAGAGTGGAAGACCAATTAGTAGGGAGTTACAGTAGTCTAGTCGAGAGTGAATAAGTGCAACAATAAGCATTTTAGAAGTTTCAAATGTCAGAAACGGACGGATTCTGGAGATGTTTCTGAGATGCATACGGCAAAAGATCTGCAGAGTGAACCATTGACAACGTCCAGTGAGAATCCCAGATGTTGTCTCACACTGGAATGGCCAACGATCGCTGGGGGACATTTATCGTGTCATGGTGTATGACGAGGCTACATGTTCTTGATTTTCGGGGCGAGCAGCTTGCGATGCTGTAGAATGTGAGCGTTCAGTCCTGAACATCCACAAGCTACAGCGAATGCCCCGACCTCCACCACCGGCCACCCCATGTCATGTCATAAGGGTGGTGTAAAGAGGGAAATAATCGCAATCCCTGGCGGTTCTCTAGCAATTGTGAATATTTCAGGGCTTGTATATCAGTCCTGACAAAACTCTTACACTATGTTTATCGGATTTTTTGTCTTCTTTGCTTATGTTGTTTCTCATGATCAGTGCATCCATTGAGAGCCCAGGTAACCGATGGCACAAAAAGGTTCCAGCAAAAAATGGATTTTCCATCCCTACAATATTGAACTAATTGCAATCTACACAAGTTACGTATCTTCCTGAAGTGCAGACACTCCAATGACTATTTGCTATCCATCTCATGATGTCTCAGCACGGCATCACTGGTGTAGAGATTGCCTGCTAGGAGGACAATGCAATAAGCTAGCTTTCTTTATTCTTCCAGACCATAAGTATACACTCAGGGTGGCTGCAACATCACTTATAACACAGTATAACAGTAGACAGTAATCATCAGCATTAACAGGAATCTGTGTGGTACCAACCACGCAATTACTTCTTCTGGAAGCCTCTGGGACAACAGAAAGGCATATAGGTCACACGGGTTACTTTAAGATCACATGACCCAAAGGAAGAGAAAAATCTATTTAATTTTCAGAGAATAAAGAATATATATTCCTTTGATTGTCTCTGTTTGGATACTGGAGAAACAGAGACAAACAAACGCTGGAGTCCTTCAAGCTGGCCGCACACTGACGATAACAGCTTTTATTAAGAATGAACTATTGATTTTTTTTTTTTTTATTGGACTTCTCTCTTGGAAAATACCCGATCCAGAAGAGCAGCAATCCCTCAGTTATCAGCACAGACACTTTACAAGAGTTGCACGCTGTGTGGTTTTAGTTGGTATCTTTAATGGAATCTGTGAGGGAAAAGCTTAAAAGGAAGATTTCGTTCTCAAGGTTGATGATCTGGACTACTAGCGATTGTGTCAATAGACAGATATTCATCCAACAAGTATCTGAGAGCAACCAGAAAAAGACATTTGACCCTTTCATATAATAAGACCCAAAATCTTTTCATGGACGGTGGAAAAAACATCCCATCGCCTTAACTTCTTTGGGCGCTTTGTACTGCGCTTTTTGGTAGTTACTACAAAACAACTGAAGGACCCCTTACAGTTTGATTATCGGAAGGACATGGGCGTAAAGGATGCACGGATACATATAATATATTTCAGAGTCTATACTAATCTGAAGAAGGCCAACTCATCGGTACGAATTATGTTCTTTGACCGAAGTAGTGCATTTAATACCAACATTCTAAGCACCCTAAGGCCAAATTTAACATCGATTAGTAAAAATTATGTTAAATGGGTCATAGACGAACTTCAAGGCCTCAAAAAGTAAGAATGGGGGACATTATGTCAGACGAGCTTTAGTGCAATATAGATGTCCCACAAGAAACGGGGTTAGCCCCATTTATCAGGGTGTATATACAGAAGACATGCATCATAATTGTCATCTGAAAACTTCTGGATGAAGCACGACGTACTAAGTTATAGGATGTGTCCATAATAATGAAGAGTCGGAATATCGAGAGACCATATGTCGCTATGTTGAATGGGGTGAGGCAAATAGGCTATTATTAAAACACTGAAAACACACAAGTTGGTAGTGGACTTTAGGTGGTCAAGTTGTAGACCCCCTGAGCCAGTAAGAATAAACGAAAAAGCAATTGAAGTGGTTTATGAATACAGGTATCTAGGGTTCCATGTAGTTAAAAAAAAAAAAAATTAAAAAAAAATAAAACCCTGTCATTATCATATAAATTCTCAGTAAAAAAAAAAAAAAAAAAAAAAAAAAGGGGTGCCAGCGGATTGGTGTTCTTAAAAAATATAAAGTCTTTTAAACTTTAGTGGATTTTTGAAGAAGTGTTGTGGAAAGTGATTTTCGTTTTGCAGTAGCTGCTTGGGGTACGGGTGTTATGGCTCGGGATAAAACGAGGTTGGACAAATTTATCAGAAAGGCAGGATCTATTGTGGGTCAAGGATGAGCAAATTGTGATAGTATGTTGGTTAGGAGGGTAATTGTTCGATTTTGGAAAATAATAAGCAAGGTTGACCACCCATTGCACAGTGCTGCAGAAGGCCGAGTGAGTTCATTCAGTGGAAGATTGGATCAATTGAAATTTAAACCTAGTACACATGACCAGGTCACAGTAGGAGGGTGTGTTTTTGTGTTAGATTTGACTAACCTGTAACGTGCTTATGTTTTTAAGTGTTTGTATGAATCTGCTTGGGGTAAATAGACAGATCAGTAGACGCACAAAAGAAACAAATCAAATCCATAACTGCAAAAAAAATAAAAAAAAAATGGGGACATGGTGCTAGAATCAGCTTGATAGTTATGCATGAAATCAGCAGGAGCTAAATGTCTCCTCCATTCCTCCCGATATACTGTTTGATAACCAAATTAGCAGGTTACTGCTTCGAAGTAACCTTTCCTCTGGTAACCTTTCATGTCTGCTGCTAAAGAGATCATGTACCCACATCTCTGTGGACTTCATTGCAGGCATGTAAGTGTCTGAGGGCAAGACAGTAATTTGGGTCATTGTCTACAGATTTAGTAAAAATGATACATTTTGTTTACTGCAAGTCCAATTGTTGCCCTCAGAGTATCCGCCTTCCATCCTGAAACTAACAAGCTAAGAAAACATAAGAAGAGATGAGCAGACCCAACGTTCCAATTTGGCCGCTCAACCCATAAGATAGCTGCTAGGAACATCAATTTGCAGTATTGCGTTGGTCACCTTTGTACAATCTAAAATAAAAGTTTTAGGCTTAACCATAAGGCTGGAATTAAAGGGCACCTACCACCACAAATCTACCTATAAAGGTAGATCGGGTGGTAGGTGGATCAATAGGACGTGAGGATAGCCCTTTTAAGGGCTAATCCTCACGTCCCCGCAATGATTTGAAAACTATTGCCCCAATATTAAAATTTTCTTATGCGGCTACTGGGGCGTGGAGTAGCCGCATCTGAGGTTACACGGACATTACTTATCCTGTACTGATCCTGAGTTACATCCTGTATTATACCCCAGAGCTGCACTCACTATTCTGCTGCTGGTGCAGTCTCATGTTATAGTAGCAGCATAGCCTTCCATTACTCATTTGAATAAATGGTGACTAGTTACTTGATCACATATAGTTACTATTTCTGATGCTTTTATTTTGGGTTGAATCCAATCTTCTTCCTCCCATCATGTGTAAATTTTGCATATAGTCATTAGCTTAACATCAACATTTCAGGAAAACATGACATAAACCTGATACAAAAAAAAAACAAAAAAAAAACACGTTAATTTGCTTGAGGCAAATCTAAAAATAAAACCCCAGGTGCTCTGCCCATCTGTGCCGAGATGGTACAATACTGAATCATTGCACAATCTACATATGAGACTGTGGAGTCAGCGAGGGAACGAGGAGTCACCCAGGAGGAGATCGAGGGAATGATTCCTGGAGTGGCCCTGGGGTTACTCCAGTGCATGTGATGTATGGCACTACGTTCCCCCATCTTACCCTGGTCTCTGCAGGGGTCACACATCTGTAGACATACATCTAGTCACATGTGTCTACTACAGAGGATGGAATCATGTGAATTCTTAAAGGAAACCTGGCACCAGGGACCTAAAGACGGGTTACAGAAGCCCATGACACCTGCAGTGCACATCTGCCTTTTTGCTTTCTCCAACCATTGCATTACAATATAAATTGTGTGTTATAACTTACCTTGCACCCTGACAGAATCCTCTGTGTAGTCCCAGGGGTTGGGCTTTGGTTTGGATGCATTTAAAAAAAACATGTGACTTGTCTATTCTGCAGACTCCTCAGCTCTCAGACCCCAACTTTGTGCTCCTGTACAGCTACTCCCTCCCCCACTGATGTCATCTCACTAGGCTCTGCAGGAGCCAGAGGGAGGAGCTGTACAGGAACACAAAGGTGCTGAGAGCTGTGGAGTCTGCAGCACAGAGAAGTCACATGTTTTTTTTTTTTAAAATGCATCCAAACCAAAGCCCAACCCCTGGGACTACACAGAGGATTCTGTCAGAGTGCAAGGTAAGTTATAGCATTACAATATAATTGTGTGTTAATGCTTAATGAAGGCAGAAAGGAACATTTACAATGGAGGTGTAATGGGCTTCTGTAACTTGTCTTTAGTGAAAATCGAGTCCCTGGTTACAGGTTCTATTTAAAATGTAGAGCTCTTAAAGGGAACCTGTCAGTCAAATTTAAGCACTACCCCCCCCTCAGGTAAGAGATAAAATGTTCTCTCTAGAATTCCCTCTTTTGTGTGGTGGTCACCTGTTTACTTTAGTTTCCTCCAAAGTCCTGTAAATGGCTTGTATATGGGGTATCTGGAGTGAGAGTCAGTTATTGGATCTTTTATTACAATTTTTGGGAGTCGGGTCTGCATTGGTTTATAGGTTTTGTCTAAGGTCTGTAGTTTAGCGGTCTGGTCTGGGGTCTGAAGGTTAGAGGTTTGTAGTTTAGTGGTCTGGTGTCTGTTTAGGGGTCTAGTCTGGGGTCTGAAGGTTAGAGGTTGGTAGTTTAGGGGTCTGGTCTGGTACTGATCCTGCGTTACATCCTGTATTATACCCCAGAGCTGCACTCACTATTCTGCTGCTGGTGCAGTCACTGTGTACATACATGACATTACTTATCCTGTACTGATCCTGAGTTACATCCTGTATTATACCCCAGACCTGTACATTATATCCAACCCTCCATATACCTGTACATTATATACACCCCTCCAAATACCTGTAAATTATATACCTGTACATTGTATCCACCCCTGTACATTATATCCACCCCTTCATATACCTGTACATTATATACACCCCTGTACATTATATCCACCCCTCCATATACCTGTACATTATATCCACCTCCTGTACATTATATACCTATACATTATATACGACCCACATATAAGTACTCTATATGCACCCCCTGTACATAATATACCTATGCATTTTATACCTGCACATTACATCCACCTCCTGTACATTATATCCACCCCTGTACATTATATACACCCCTCCATTTATCTGTACATTAGATGCACCCCCTGTACATTATGTCTATTGCTCCATATACCTGTACATCATATCCACCCCATCTACATTATATACCTGTACACTATATACACCCCCCTGTACGTTATGTACACTCCTCCATATACCTGTACATTATATATCAGCCCCTGTACATTATATACCTCTCCGCCTCTCAGCGCTCGCCGCACCCGCACTTCTTGCCGTTCCCGCAGTAGTTTCAGCTCGCACAGTCCGGCTACACTTCCCCGCAACAGTTGACGGAGCCGCCCCCGGTCCACGGAGCCTCCAGAGCCCAGCATGTCACCCCGGAGCCGGCCGAGACCTGACTGAGCAGCCGCAGCCTGAGCGCAGCGGCCCGGAGCGCCCAACCAACCAATCACAGGGCACGACTCCGGAGACGCGCGCCGCTGTAGCCAATCACAGACAGAAGATGCTGACAGGTCCCGCCTCCCCCTCAGACAGGCCGTAGCGGAGGAAGCTGATGCCGCCCAGTCTCTCTGTCATCTGTGCGGCTGAGCCAATCATAAGGCGATGTATCTGCATTTCCCCGCATGAGAGCGCTTCGCCACGCCTCTAAGATGAAGCTGTCCACACAGCGGATGACTGACATCAGGTTGAACCAATAACATAGGCAAACAGTTACCTAGGCTGCTGGTAGAAATACATATTCAATATAAGCCACGCCCACAGCGCGCTGCCACGTCAAAAACGAGCGAGAGACCAAAGAAATGGGCGTGGCTGAAGAAAGGGGCTGATAGAAGAAGGCGAGCGCGTTTAAGGGGCGGGGTCATGTCGTTGTCAAAGTGAACAATAAAGTTTTTAACAAAGCGGCGTCAGAGGAGATGGAACACACGTGACCCGCTGCTGATGGAAGTGCAATGAAATGATGGCAACAATGAAGCGAACCGCGGAAACCGGTAACGTGCAATGATCTGGCGATATCCCCCCTCCCTCCATAGATCCTGTGATACCCCCCCGCCATAGATCCGGTACTATTCCCCCTCTCCCATTAGATTGGGTGACCTCTTCTCCCTATAGATCAGGGGATATCCGCACCCCCATATGTCCAGTGGGCGCCCCCTTGGGCGACTGACACCTCTAGACACTGACTGAGGACCCTGGGCGAGAGTTTGGGTGTAGGGTGGGGGGTAATACAGGATAGGGGGACATGACGGCTCGGGTAGGAGCGATGACTGAAGAGCTGCAGTAAAGGGTGTGTCGTGTTTCAAGTTGACGTAAAACCTCTGGCATTATAGGGCGTGAGCAGCGTAGTGAAGGTGCAGGGACGGGAGACCTCTGGCAATGACTGAGCTGCGTGAGGCAGGGGACTGACCTCTGCATGACTGAAGGCTGCAGGGGAGTGTTAAAGGATTAGGTCGTGCGGAGTTTATGGTGCAACAACTGACATTGCTGTGGTCTTGCATAGGTGTTGGGCCAGGGGACGAGCCTCTTGGCATGACCTTGAGCTGACAGAGTGAAAGGTCTGGGACTGACCTATGACATTAGAGAATCCGCAGTATGTGCGGGCGACATTTAGCAGACCCTCTGAGTTATAGGATTATATATTTATATGACGAGCAGCAGGGCACTGATGGCGAGCCGACACTGTGAGTCCTCACAGGAGCCGAATGCAGTGAATTGGCGGGATTTGGTTCATTATGGCGGGTGATTAATGCCTGCTGGTGTGAAATACGGTCCCAATGTAACTATGAACATGATTTTGGGTGACTTGGTGAAGGATCTGTGAGGAACCTTGTACAGGCTGCCTCTTATTCTGACCCTTGTAAGGAGAGCAGACTACTTTCCCCATCTATGATGAGGATGTAGTACAGGTACCGCAGGCCCTGTCTGTATACAAAGTCTCCTAACCACAGGGGGCCCGCAGCGGCCTCGTAACCCCAACCTCCAGCAGCTGTTGACCTTCAGAAGCTAAGAAAGGCGGGGACAGGTTTCAGCCGGTTTTTGTATATTGAGGCGTGAGGTACACGCCCGGACCGCCTCGCTGGAATACGGATGTGTGCTTAGGTCTAGGTGACCCACCGACGTTAATATAGATATAGATCAGCAGTGACCCCCACAGAGGTAGGACAGGGGCTGAGAGGTGGGTGAACATATACTATGACGGGAATTTTCCGCAGACGTCGGTATCACTCCATCTACAACCGAGAAGGTCACCAGATGGTCCATGACTGATGCGTAATAAGAGAAAATTACTGACTGCATGTAGTAATTCTGAGTGCAAGTGTCCCCCAGTGTCCTGCATCACTCAGGGGGTCGGCCCATATCCCAACAACCTGAAGGTTCTTGTAGGCTCCTGCTAGGACACAGAGCTGTCAGTTACTTCAATATCGCAATGAGTTTGTATGTTCTCGCTCCGTGTTTTGTGTGGGTTTCCTCCGGTCCCTCCCAGTTTCCTCCCACACTCCAAAACTACCGGTAGTGTTGATTAGATTGTGGAGCCCCATTGGGACAGGGACTGATTTGGCAAGTTCCTTGTGCAGCGCTTGTATCTGTGTGCGCTATATAAATAAATTTTATAGATTTCTATAGGATTCCTCCAATGTATGAGGTCTCCGCACACCAGTTTGTCTCACCTCCCTCTGTTGTTGTTTTTTGGGGTGATGTACTGTAGCTCGTGTCCTCCAGTGTTCATCTCTGGTGTCTGAGCAACTCTATTCTCCCAGTATCTCTCAGGCAGGAGTCTGGTGAGGGACATTACTCGATTCCAGGTTTTGAGAAATACTTCCTGTAACCAATGTGATCGAACATTCTGTAAAATTGGGCCTCATTCACACTGTGTGTTAGGAATGTGTGACTAATGGCTCCTTCCTGAGAGACTCATATTGTGACATCCGCTGAATTGTGTGTTCCAGGATGTTCTTTTCTAATTACAGTAGATTTTCAGCTGGGTAATGACCTTTCAATAGGCATTTTGCCAATCCCCTTCTTGTGTTATAATATCCTTTCTCTGCATTTTCCCAATTTTAACACCTCATTTATGGACATTGCTGGTGATTGGTTTCCTCTCTATAGGATCGAGGTGTTCCTGTACCATAGTACAAACATACTTTTACTAAGAAAATGAGTTACGTGCTCCATAGTTACCTTTATCTGTTTACATATAGAGGGGAAGGTGATACATGTTAGGAGGCAACCGCCTCTCGTAGAGCAAAACTCCAGAAGCTTCATTCTGTGCCGGTAAGCGCTGATACATTTTGGGTGCCTGTTGGCCACGTCCTTTTCAGACGCCAAGCGGTAAGCTGCCCAAAAATAGTTTTAGAAGACTCTCAAAAAATGTGGCTCATGGTATTTCAGGTGAATCTATCTCCATAATTCTGGCACACGACCGGTTGGTTAATTACCGACATCTTCTGTTTGTTTGCTTCAAAAAATTGCATTTAAAAAAAAAATGAACACGTAACGCAGTCGAATGCGCCACCCAATCAGGTTTGAGGTTATTTTTAGGAGAAGTTTTGGGAAATTACAGGCAAATTTGATTTTGACAAACTTGTCTCTCTGTTTGGATTTAGAACTGCTGGGTGAAGAGCTTGACGTTCTAGATTCAAACATGTGTAGGCATGTGTAATTCTAGAACTCTCTCTCCACACGAGTATGTTACTTCCTGTGAACTCCGTTTGAACATGTTTAAAGGGTTTTCCCACAAAAGAAAATCTCACATTTCAATCCCCCTAGTGAGTCAACAACATAAAGATCATTTTTTAACCCTGTACTTCACAAGTGTTATCAGTTGTATATGCTGTTTACTCGATCACTCCCTGGGCTTCTCAGTGAAGATTCTAGGGTGTGGGCAGTGGCCTCTGAGCAGACCATTATAATCCATCTAGCGCTGTTGGTGACAAGTGGGTTACATTATCAGGTACAGGTGTAAATACTTGCATTGCTTCTGACATTTTAAATAACACAGAAATGGATGCCTATTATCACAGCTCTGGCTTACACCACAACATGTGCCCGTCTCTCCCTTTTCCCCCAATCACTTTCTCCTTGTTAGTTTGTCTCTGCTCCATGATCTCCTGGCAAGAAGTATCAGTGAGAGTCTCTGAGCTCCATGCAGGGTTGGTGGCCACAGGCTCAAGCAACAATCCAGATTTGTGCATCCAACAAGCAGTTCGGGTTAATTCGTAGGGCAAGTATGGAGAACCTTTTTTTGAGCCTCATGCCCAAACTTCAACGCAAGAGGATGCCACTTATTTATTGCAAAGTCCAGGCAGCAATTTAAGCAGCTAATTTTAATTTCCCTTGTTCTTGACAAACTTGCAAACCATTCACGTTCAGTCCTCACAAGCACCAAACAGTTGAAAGAGAGGGTAAAATTGCCTATCACTTGTACGGAGATTATTTGGTCCTGTCTGGTGAGCTTCGTGGCTTGGGTCGATGGCCTGGTGCCCACAGAACGGGCTCAGAGTGCCGCCTCTGGCACCATGCCATAGGTTTCGGCCCATGCTTGGTCTAGGGTAACCGAATTTTGTACAGCAGATTGGAACAGATTGAACTTATATCTGTGAAATGCGCATTTTTGTTATCCTAAGTATATATAAGAAACTTGTCTTTGTGGAAAAAGAGTAAAGGGGTCCTAGATGCCTTTCTAGTAGAATATTTTTTGCAGTATTTCATTGATCAGGGAGTTATTCTGATGCACATTAGGGTGTGGGAAGGAAGTGTTCCCTCCTTTGGACCTTGCAGCAGCCTTGCAAGAATTTTGCCTTCTTGGTCTTCTGGAGCAACACAATTGTAAGGAATAGGTTAGATCCTCTTTTACTATGAAAACTCATCCACCCCCCCATTTTGTCAGCCCTGATCATGAAGTTGTAATAGGCAGGAATCATTCATAAGTATAATGATCCTACAGCAGGTGATCACTCGGAACCACAACCTGGACCCTGTAAACACAAACCAGGTCCAACCATCCACCAAGATTATGTGAGTGATACAATTGTGAGCTCTGGGGGCCATCATCCTAGAGAACACAGCACAGCCCAACTGACGACACCAAGCATCATGTGATGTATTTTACTTCTTTGGGCACTATTCCCATCATTCTCTCAATCACTCATGTGCTTTTCAAGTCCGTGTGCCACACTAACAACACAAACCTAGGGTACATAGATCCAGCAAGCAGTCAGCCCTCGGGCAGATCCACACCCGAGGAGAAGGAGACCACACACTCCGCCCTCCACCTGGAATGGGGGGCGACGCAGCCTTGTGAACCCACATAAATTAACGTCATTTTGGTCCACCACAATACAAGAAAAGCATAAATATACCCAGATAATATAACCGACCAAGAGCCACGAGGCATGTACAAAGGGGCGGATCCAGGGACGCCCCAGCTCCGTGCAGCATGGCGGACCTGCCGGCGGATAATTACATCACACGTTGATTGGAGGTAAGGGCAGCACAAGCCCGATTGGAGGAGAATCAGCACCGATTGCGCCTGAAGATGCGCATAAAGTTAAGAGTCCACGTAAAAAATAATATTAGACTAAAAAAATAAAACAGTCCCACACATCAGCGCACTGATCACATGGTCAATCCTTCTCTGTGGGAGCTCGATCCACCAACCAGGCCCGCTTCCTTCAGTAAGGGGTTACCCTCCGATGATCCTCAGCCACCACCCCGACCGCCGTCCAGTTTCAACCTCCGCACTGCGGCCTTCTTCCATCCGTCACTGTACCCTGGAGCAGACCCGCGCCAAACGCATCGCCCTCCACATGCCAGAACCGTACAGTGCGGTCACTGCAGAACAAGATGAGTCAGAAGACGTACAGGCACATCAACCACATTTCACCATACACGATACTACATACATGGACAATCATTACATACCAACCATCAGCTGTCACGCTCACTAGTCTACTGCAGTGCAGTCACTGTGTACATACATGACACTACTGATCCTGATTACATCCGTATTATACTCCAAGCTGCACTCACTATTCTGCGCTGGTGCATCACTGTGTACATACATACATTACTTATCCTGTACTGATCCTGGAGTTACATCCTGTATTATACCATCCCAGTGCTGCACTCACTATTCTCTGCTGGTGCAGTCCTATTTACATACATGACATTACTATCCTGTACTGATCCTGAGTTACATCCTGTATACCCGAGCTGTACTCACTATTCTGCTGGTGTCAGTCACTGTGTACATACATGACATTACTTTCCTGTACTGATCCTGATTACATCCTGTATTATACCCCGGCTGCACTCACTATTCTGCTTGCTGGTGCAGTCACTGTGTACATACATGACATTACTTATCCTGTACTGATCCTGAGTTACATCCTGTATTATACTCCAGAGCTGCACTCACCCATGCAGATCCCAGCTTGTGTTTCCTATACATTAGGGAAGGCTCTCCTGTCCCGTGACAGATGCTCCCACAGAATCCATATCACAAAGAAGAGAACTGGGAAAGTTAAAGGTGTTTCCACAGGTGAAATTCCACATGGGTGGGAGGGAAGGGGGGATACATCGCTTCATGTACTACAAACCCTCCATCCCCAAGTACTTACCACATACTAGTAAGTGGCGGTCCCAGAAATCGTATTTGTCATCCCAATGCCAAACTGTGATTGACAAGTGAGGCCTCGTCCCCCTATTATTTCAGCTCCAGTCACTGGCCCCACACACAGGACACAATGGCCACATTCAAACGCAAAAACAAACACAGGCTGATACTTACCCAACCATCCACTGCCAGGATGAGGGAGATGTCATTAGTGGGCAGTCCAATCGTCCCGGAATGATAGCGAGCGTCAGGACCCCACCACCGCCGGGATCCCTGCCCACCCCACACTGGATGCGTGGCTGTGACCCTGAAGAGAAAGGGGAGTTGACCTGAAACCACCCCCAGTCAGTATAAACCCACCCCCAAAAAACCCCACTAACAAGATGGTGACGATCTGGATGAATCCACATGTACGGTGGTTCAGTTGTGCAATGAAGACGGCACGACACACTGGAATACGCAGCTCCATCCATGTTCACTGTGGCATCCGATCGGGAGATGAAACCGCTGATCTGCTTGGAGTCTCCATTCTTCTCCTCTACACACTTCATCATCAGCGGGAGAGTGGCCGAGCTAAAGAGACACGACATCAGCCCTACAACCACTAGACACAACATAACCGATCCTGTTTATACATTCACTATTGTATTATACTCCTGATCGCACCCTATTCCTGCTGCGGTGCAGTCCACTGTGTACATACATGACATTACTTATCCTGTACTGATCCTGTTACACATCCGTATTACCCAGACTGCACTCACTTTCTGCTGTGTGCAGTCACTGTGACATACCTGACATTACTTATCCTGTACTGATCCTGAGTTACATCCTGTATTTACCCCAGAGCTTGCACTCACTATTCTGCTGCTGGGTGCAGTCACTGTAACATCCATGACATTACTCTTCCCTTGCTTACCTAGAAAGGTCCCGAATGCTGGGCCAGGGCGCTGACTATGCCCCACAGGAGCGGTAGGGGTTCTTCCGGGTGACGATGAAGTATATCAGTGGTAGTACGATGAGTCCGTGGATGGCGTGTCCCACCAGGCGCAGCAGCAGATGGCTTCGAGGCTAGTTGAAGAGCATCACCACATCCTCCATCTCCACAATTTCCTGCGCACCAGGAACATGATACATATGGGGGCATACCTGTGGTAAACAGCAGAGGTCAGAGGTGGGACTCCTGGCTGCCCCCTGAGCAGCTCCATATGTTGGGGCACTTACACATGATCCAGGTGACCAGCACCATGGCTTCATTGAAGGATTGAAGAACTTGATGAGGATCTCTCCCTCCTCCCCACTTGCGTAGCGCCACCCCAAAGATTTGCGAAACACACCAGACCAGGATTTCATCCCCTCCACCTCCTGACCATAGGGCACCTAAGGAGCATCAATATGTGAGACACGAAATCAGTGCGGGGCTAGGGGTACATTGGTCATGGGCCCTCACCTTCAGCACCGTCTCATTCATCTTCACTGCAATGGACTCATGTACCGCAGAGACATTGATGGCTCCAGCTCTATAGGAGGTGGAATACTGCCAAGAAACAGCGGTACATGACTGAGCCCACCCACACCGCACTTATACAACTGACGCCCCACAGGGGGAGACCAGATATTACACTCACCGACTGGAAATGCTCAGACCTACCCAGGTTGGAAGGGAAAATGTTTCTGTAGAGAAGAGACAACAAGATGTGGCGATGAGGACAGACAGAGACGCCACTGTCTCTGACAGGTAGCGGGGGCTGGCCGCGACGCCTGGTCATCACCTGAACAACCGCACGCCTGCAGCACATGACCACCACCTCCCCCAGTATCATCACATGACACCGCACGCCTGCATCACATGACTCCACCTCCACATACATGACATTACTTATCCTGTACTGATCCTGAGTTACATCCTGTATTATAATCCAGAGCTGCACTCACTATTCTGCTGGTGCAGTCACTGTGTACATACATGACATTACTTATCCTGTATGACATTACTTATCCTGTACTGATCCTGAGTTACATCCTGTATTATAATCCAGAGCTGCACTCACTATTCTGCTGGTGCAGTCACTGTGTACATACATGACATTACTTATCCTGTACTGATCCTGAGTTACATCCTGTATTATACTCCAGAGCTGCACTCACTATTCTGCTGCTGGTGCAGTCACTGTGTACATACATGACATTACTTATCCTGTA
>WNYA01000225.1:121176-162344 GCA_019512145.1 Engystomops pustulosus | reverse complement strand
TATACCCCAGAGCTGCACTCACTATTCTGCTGCTGGTGCAGTCACTGTGTACATACATGACATTACTTATCCTGTACTGATCCTGAGTTACATCCTGTATTATACCCCAGAGCTGCACTCACTATTCTGCTGGTGGTGTAATGATCATGTGTTACAACCTTTCATATATTCCAGGACTTCATATACAATTGTTCAGGCTTCCGAATAGAAATCTCCCATCATTCTCTGTGTGATCGGTCTTTTTTCAGATCTTGCTAAGGTGACGTGAATTCTGTGCAATGTCTTATGCAGGAAAAACTAACCGTCCTCTTATATTATGGTTCAGCTATTAGGGGGATGGTTTGGAAAAAGGCTTGTTGACAAATTCCAGGTGCAAGCAGCAGATTTATGATTGCAGCTCTGGAGTATAATATAAGCTGTAAGTCAATGTAACAGTTATGATTCTATCCCTTTATAAGCTCTGATGTGTGGTTACGGTGCAGACATCCCCTTTAAGCTCCTTATAACAATGGCGTCACCTCTTTATTCATTACCGGACCGTATGATGTCACATTTTATGGCCACAAATTCATTGACCGTCAGGTTTTTCAGAGCTGGCGATTCAGTTTAATCAAGAAAAAAATTTTTTTGGTAAACTACAAAGAAAATGTAAAATTAGTATGAAAAGCAATAAAAAAAAACGGATAGCGCCGCGGTACTGCGCCTTCCCCCCTCCATCTTGTCCTCACTCGTGTAATTACATCACCAGCTCTGTTGTTGGGGCTCTCTCGGGGGCTGTCCAGCTCTGTTGGGGCTCTTCGGGGGCGTCCAGCTCGTTGTTGGGGCTCTTGCGGCGGGGGGCTATAATTTGCGGGACCTCTGCCGGTGGGATGTGGGTCAGTCGTCGGGGGGGGCCTCCTGCGGGCTGATTTTGTCTCAATAAAATCATGAATAAATTATTCCCTTGATTCCCGCTTGCGTCTCCTCTTCTTTCCTCTCGTTGTCAGCTGCGCTATTTTTAGTATAAACTCCACATTTTCACCTTAGTCACCTTTTCCCGGGAGCGTCATTGGGTGTGGGATGAGTGTAAGTTAGGAGGAGCCCCGGCCACTCAGGTGTCTTCTCCACCGCAGCAACTGCAGGACATGAGGGCGGTGAGTATGGGACATGCTGGGGGATTCCCCACTGTTTTTTGTCTCTTTTCTGCCCTGAGTTTCTGTATTTGGGTCTTCGGTTACTTTCTGGTGGGGACAGGGGAGCCTCTCATCTTCTTGGACATCATGTCCTGTGTGTGGGGGTCTCGAGGTCTGAAATGGTGGTGGGGAGAGGCCTGCTGGATGCTGCTGGTTAGAAGATCCTCAAGGGAGGCCGGAGCATAGCTAGAGGATGGTTATATCTGGAGGACCCCCCAGTCATCCAGTGGAGGCTGGTGGTCTACAATGCACAGAGGGCACCCCGGTGTTACAGCTCTATGCTGTAGACATGGATACAGTATATATTGTATATACCCTCCGGATGTCCCTGCTTCACACGGAGCCGGCGGTGGGTGGAGGTCACCGGGATAATTGCAGAGTCATTGCGGCAGGAGATCCCATCCAGCAGGTCGGCTTCCCTCTGTGCCTAAAATCTGGGTACATTTTAATAGTGGCTTCCTCTTCAGGCAGAGACACGTCCATCTGTCATCCAGCCTGCTCCAGGCAGCCACGTGACTGCACCCAGGATCAGGTTGTCAGGGGGGTCTCTGGTGACTGACGGGGGTTAGTGTTCTTCCTTGGTCAAAAAAGGGGTAATATCTTCTGCAGGTTGACACATAGGATGGGAATCCTCCTACAGCTATTGGATTCCTGATCCCTAGGTGGTTCTCGGTGTCTCTGACATCCTCTCCGCATTAGTCCAGAAGTTGTTTTATGTCTTGTTTTGGCAGATTTTGTGCAGAAAGGACTTTTTTTTTTTTGGGTGAATGGGTATTTACGTCTTGATGTGTTCCTTTGGGACTCGGCTGCAGAGATGTTCTGTGGTTCTGTGGCTTCTCAGTCTCTGCAGTATTGAGATTCATCTCTCGCGCGTCCAGCTTGCACATCCTACACACAGGAGAGGCCCAGGCTCCAAAAGGGTCTATATACTATCATACATATCCGGTCCCACCTCCGAGCTTCTGTATTATTACATGGTGTATTATACTCCAGAGCTGCACTCACTATTTGCTGCTGGTTGCAGCACTGTGTACATAAATGACAGTACTTATCCTGTAATACCTGAGTTTACATCTGTATTATACTCCAGAGCTGCACTCACTATTCTGCGTGCTGGTGCAGTCACTGTGTAATAATGACATTACTTACCTGTTACTGATCTGAGTTACATCCTGTATTATACCCCAGAGCTGCACTCACTATTGTTGCTGTGCAGTCACTGTGTACATACATGACATTACTTATCCTGTGCTGATACTGAGTTACATCCGTATTATACTCACGAGCTGCACTCACTATTCTGCTGCTGGTGCAGTCCTGTGTAATACATGGCATTACTTATCTGTATGATCCTGAGTTAATCCGTATTATACCCCAGAGCATGCACTCCAATATCTGCTGCTGGTGCAGTCACGGGTACATACATGAAATTACTTTTCCGGTACTGATCCATGAGTTACATCTGTATTTTACCCAAAGCTGCACTCACTATTCTGTGCTGGCAGTCACTGTGTAATACATGACATTATTCTCCTGTACTGATCTGAGTTAATCCTGTATTATCCCAAGCTGCACTCACTATTTCTGCTGCTGGTGCAGTCACTGTGTTCATACATGACATACTTAATCCTGTATGATCCTGAGTAATCAAGTTACATCCTGTATTATACCCCAGAGCTGCACTCACTATTCTGCTGCTGGTGCAGTCACTGTGTACATACATGACATTACTTCTCCTGTACTGATCCTGAGTTACATCCTGTATTATACTCCAGAGCTGCACTCACTATTCAGCTGTTGGTGCAGGCACCGTGGTTTTACTTTACCATTTACCTCTTACTCACTGTGTATTGGAAAATGCATATAGGGGTTTGATTGTGGGGTCTGACCACATGGGGATTGTAGTCTGTTACTATGGAGACACCTAGCTGCACATGGAGTTGCTGCAGATAATCCTAGCAAGATGTTATTAATGTAGTCAGATAAGTTTCTTCCTGTGTTGCGCTGGTGGTAGGTTAGTTATGAGTTATGTGGAGCTGGGTGACTGTATTTCTGCACCCTCTTGTTTCTTTGAATTACTGTGAGGAAATCTTTACACGTTGTTACGTTTCGTTTATGACTTTCCTTTTTTGTTGCAGGTAAATGGTCTGAAGATGATGGACGAGCCGATGGATGAAGGGGACCCCCTACTACCTTTTGTGAGTCTACTTTGCTGACCTATTGATTCTATTATAAACTACAAATGTCGTTAACCCCTTGGTCACCAGTATGCTGTTGCGGTTGTCTTTAGGCCCCAGCACGCTTTTTCATGGGAAGTTTTCATAGTAAAAATGTTGACATCCTACAGGAGTCTTTGAACCTTTCCTTTTGTTAATGAGAAGCTTTTTTTCCTCCTCTCTTCAGTACAGTATGGGAACAGTCTCCTCTCAGCAGCCACACTGTTCGCCTTCTCTTCTGTACAGTATGGGAACAGTCTCCTCTCAGCAGTCACACGACTCCCCTTCTGTATTGTAAGGGGACAGTCTCCTATCAGCAGTCACACGGCTCCCCTTCTCTTCTGTACAGTATGGGGACAGTCTCCTCTCGGCACTCACACTGTTCCCCTTCTCTTCTGTACAGTATGGGGACAGTCTCCTCTCGGCACTCACACTGTTCCCCTTCTCTTCTGTACAGTATGGGGATAGTTTCATCTCAGCAGTCACACGGCTCACACTTACATACCCAGTCTCTTCTCAACAGTCTTATTCCTGGTGATTAAAGAGCTGTATTTGTATATTTAGGCTTGGTAACAAAGGCAGCAGCACAATACAGAGCACCCTATACCTAAAGGCCTCAACAACAATCTTCTTTATTTAATTTATATAATATTTGCTCACAGCAGTACATCTATGTAGAGACATATTGAGTTCTGTGGAAATACCACCATACATCAGTATCATACGTCTGTAAGGCTACATGCACACTGCCGTTGCCCGCAGCACCGTAGTAGGCCGGCGCGCGGGGAGAGCAGGAGGTGAGCACAGCTCACCCCCACCCCTCTCCATAGGAACATATGGGCCACGGCGCCGTAATACGGGAAAAGATAGGACATGTCCTATCTCTTCCCGGGCTATGGAGTGGTAAGGTGCCGCACGTGTGCTGCACCGTACCGCTCCCGCACCATGCCGTGAGCCCATAGAAGTGTATGGGGGACGTATATACGTCCCCCATACATGTGTGTGAATGCAGCCTTATGAAGATCACTGTTGAGGCTCTTGGGTATAAAAATTTCTAAAATAATTCCAAGGTAATTTCTGAACGTCTCCCCTTCCTCTCTTCTCAGGATGAAGGAACTGTCAAGGAGATTCCCATTACCCACCACGTGAAGGAGGGTTGCGAGAAGGCCGACCCCACACAGTTCGAGCTGCTGAAGGTCCTGGGACAGGGATCATTTGGAAAAGTAAGCGGCTGCTGAACTTTTCACAATCCAGGCCCTCACGCTGTCTTATATTGCCTGGAGATTTTTTTTGGTTTTAAATTCCTAATTTAACTTTTTTATATATTTTTTTTTTATCACTTTCCTGGAATCGTAACAATTATTTTCCAGGAACGTAGATGACTGGGGGCTTATTTTTTGCTGGTTTAAGTGTATTTTATAGTGACCCCTCCAGTATTGGAGGCTGTATAATGGGATGTGGCCTAGTGTCACATCAGCTGTGTGGTTAGTATTATGGTCTGTGATAGTGGCCGCAGCTCAGATACAGGGAAGTATATGGCGGCATGATGAGTACAGCAGAGGGCCCTACCATGACTGACCCTATAACACTTTATATTCATTACAACCTCTATAGGTTTTTCTTGTGCGTAAAACTGTGGGACCAGACTCCAGCCAACTGTATGCAATGAAAGTGTTAAAGAAGGCGTCTCTTAAAGGTGAGAGGTCGAGGCAGAAGTTATGGGATGCACGTCATGCCTGCATACTACCCTGGGTATAAATACAATGTATCACTCCCAGGAGCAGAGATGAAGGGTGTCATACATTGTGTGTGGTAGGGAGACTAGATTGTGAGCTCCTAGGGTCAGGGATGTTGGAAGTGATGCATTGTGTGTGTGATACTGACATTGGATTGTGAGCTCTTGGTGTCAGGGTTGAAGGGAGCCATACATTGCGTGTGATGCAGAGTTTAAATTTTGAGCTCCTTAGGATTTTGGGAGTGATATGTTCTGTGTGTGTATGTTGGGGAGATTAGATTGTGAGTGACTTGGGTTCAGGGATGTTGGGAGTGATGCACTGTGTGTGATATTGTCATTAGATTGGGAGCTCCTGGGGTCAGGGATGATGGAGGGAGACATTGTGTGTGTGATATTGATATTAGATTGGGAGCTCCTGGGGTCAGGGATGACATTAGGGGAGCTCCTGGGGTCTGGTAGAGATTTATCATTTAATTTTTGCTTCTTTATTTTTCCTCTCTCAGTAAGAGACCGAGTCCGGACAAAGATGGAGCGTGACATCCTGGTGGAGGTGAACCATCCGTTTATTGTCAAGTTGCACTATGGTAAGTGGTGTAATGCCTCATGCTGGGTGCATATGAGGGTGGTGAGCGCTCCCCCTCCCCATAGAAAGTCGAGCTGCCGGCCAGGTGAGGGTGCGATGTATACGCTGGACTCGCCGCACCGTCATCAGGTGTCACAGACCGCATTTGTGGCTGTGATCAGGTTCATGTAGGGTCAGGGCCGCTGTTGCAGTCGTGTGCATGTGGCCTAAGGAGGTCCTCTAGATAACGCCGGCTGGGTAATGCAAGGGAGTAGCAGATCCTTTACAGTCTGGGGGGCAGCGGGGAGGGTCAGGGGTGTTGTGGTGGGTCTGGCTGGTGTAACTCATCCTCTCCTTGTATTTCAGCCTTTCAGACAGAAGGGAAATTATACCTAATCCTGGATTTTCTCAGGGGAGGTGACGTTTTCACACGATTATCCAAAGAGGTAACTATCTGCTTTTGAACCAATTGTCTACGTGACAGTCCACAAATTGGGGTTGATTCCAGGGGTCACTAACAATGACAGATCTTCGAATAGGCGGGTCCGCCAATACCCAGGCCCTATATGAAGATCCGCCTTCAGTCTTTAAAGAAAAAAACTATACTCACCGTCCAGCTTCTTCTTCCCACACCCCGGCTCCTTCTTCTCCTTCCGGCCCGGGTACACATGCCTGGTGTGATGTCGCTGTGGACAGTCTGTAAAAGGGGGCCCTGCTGTAGATATCTAAGAGGGTCCTGCTGTGGACATTTCATTAAAGGGGGGGGGCTCTGCTGTGAACATTTCATTAAAGGGGGCATCTGCTGTGGACATTTTATTCGAGTAGCGGCTGCATTTCCCCAGTTTTTTTTTTTTTTTGTGATAAAATTAGGATTCTCTGCTTATACCCGAGTATTAGTTTGAGGGGGAGTTCAGCTGCAGAGGCTGGGCCAGGGCCGCATCCATATCTTCTACACTTCCTGTATGATCTGATGGTTCATGCAGTTAGGGCTTTCCTAGAGAGATGGGGTATAAGAGTACTTATCGTTATCGTTAAATTACTTTCATGATCAGTACAATATTTAGGAGTAGTCCTAACATCCGGGCACATTTGGTTTGGATGCCGGGGGCCCATGGGACACTTTATCCATTACTGGTCACTCATATAGGATGCGCACCGCAGTCTGACCAGCGCCTGGATAGAGGTGAATGTGTCCGGTGGATTAATTTTATGGTTTTGCTCTGTTGGTAATTGCTTAATTGAAATTGAAAATCAGCAGTTGTAAATACAGCTCTGGATGTGACTGGAGTATAAGGTTCGATGTAATGTATATAATCTCTATAGAATTACTGTATATGGAGTCTGGGGTCCGGCACACAATTGTTTTCCGCTGTGCTCTCCATCTTACTGGAGTGTGTACATCGCTAAAGCTGCAAATAGAAAATCACATTACACAGAGACGTCTGTCATGATGCGCTAATTATGGTAATTAATTGGTAATCAGCGTGGCTAAAGAGCGAGCACTGCCACCACTTACCTGTAATTCAATTTGTTACTGCAAGTTATGAAGAGTCCAACAGATATTAAATGTAGTGGGAAATATACCACCCTCAATATCATAATACTTATCCTATGTTATACTCCAGAGCTGCATTCACTATTTTACTGGTGTAGTAAGTTAATGTAGGTACACCGTAACTGTACCAGCAGCAGCAGAATAGTGAGTGCAGCTCTGGAGTATAATACAGGATGTAACTCAGGATCAGTACAGGATAAGTAATGTCATGTATGTACACAGTGACTGCACCAGCAGCAGAATAGTGAGTGCAGCTCTGGGGTATAATACAGGATGTAACTCAGGATCAGTACAGGATAAGTAATGTCATGTATGTACACAGAAATAAGCTACTTAACTTACTGCCCCCAATGTACAAGAATATAAACTACTATATACCTCCGCTCTATGTACAAGAATATAATCTACTATATACTGCACTCCTATGTCAGAAATTTTTTTTTTCTTTTAAGCTACTATAATACGCCCCTAGTGTACTAAGAATAACTACTAGAATACTGCCCCTATGTACAAATATAACTACTATTAATACTGCCCTCTATGTTACAGGAATAGGTAACTACTATAATACTGACCCTATGTACAGAAATATAACTATATATAATAATGCCCCTATGTACCAAGAATAGTAACTACTATAATACTGCCCCTATGTACAGGATATATAACTACTATATTGCCCCCTATGTACAAGAATATAACTTACTATAATATGCCCCCTATGTACAGAATAAAACTACTAAATAACTGCCCCCATGTACAGAATATATAACTACTATATATTCCCACTATATACAAGAAGATAACTTACTATATATACTGCCCCCTATGTACAAGATTATAACTACTAATCTAATACTGCCCCCTATTACAAGAATATAACTAACTATAGATACTGCCCCCTAACAAGAATATAACTACCTATAATACTAGCCCCCTATGTACCAAGAATAATACTATAATCTACTGCCCCCTATGTACAATATAAACTATAAGATGTTATACGTATCACTTACGCCCTATGTACAGGAATATAACTATATAATACTCCCCCTTGTACAAGAATATAATACTATAATACTGCCCCTATGTACAGAATATAACTACTATAATACTCCCCCTTGTTACAAGAATATATCACTATAATACTGCCCCTATTACAGGAATATAACTACTATATACTGCTACCCTATGTACAAGAATATAACTACTTAATACTCCCCTATGTACACAGAATATACTACTATAATTACTCCCCCTATGTACAGAATATATCCAACTCATAATACTGCCCCTATGTACAATGAATTTAATACTAACTATGCCCCTCCCTATGACAAGAATATAACTACTATAATATCCCTCCTATGTACAAAATATAACCTACTATAAACTCCCCTGTGTACAGGAAGATAACTACTATAATACCCCTATGTACAGAATATATCACTATAAATACTGCCCCTTGTACAGAATAAAACTATATATGCTCCCTATGTACAAGAATATAACTACTATAATCCTGCCCCCTATGTACAGATATAAACTATAATACTGCCCCTATGACAAGAATATAACTACTATAATACTGCCCCCATGTACAAGAATATAACTACTATAATTACTGCCCCCTATGTACAGAATATAACTACTATAATACTGCCCCTATGTACAAGGAATATAACTATATAATACTGCCCCTTGTACAGAAATAACTAACTACATGAACTGCCCCCTATGTAAAGAATAACTACTAAATACTGCCCTAGGTACAGGAATAAACTACTATAATACTGCCCCCTATGTACAAGACGAATACTATAACTAGCTATTAGAAATAACATTAGCTATGAACAAGTCCTAATTACGCATGTACGAAGATATATAAGACTGCCCTGTACATATATACTACTATTGCCCCTATGTAAAAGAATATAACTACTAATAATACTGTCCCGCCGATGACATATCACAATACTATGCCCTATTATTTGATAATATAACTACTAGAATACTGCACCCGTATGTACAAGAATATAAAACTACTAAATACTGCCCCCTATGAATAACTACTATAGACGTGCCCATTCAATTACTATCTAATACTGGCCCCCTAGTACAGAAGAACCTACTATAGATACGCCCAGTAATGATAACCTACTATAAATACTGCCCCTAGGTACAGAGAATAGTAACTACTATAATACTGTACACCTATGTACAAGATATAACTAAACTATCTACATACTGCCCCCTATTTACAAGAAAATAACTACTATAATACCTGTCCCCCTATACAGGATATAACTACTATAACTGCCCCCTATGTACACAGGACTATAACTACTAGTTAATACTGCCCCAATGCCTACAGAATATAACTACTATAATAAATGCCCCCATGTTACAGGAATATAATCTACTAACTATGCATCTCCCCCCTCTATGTACAACGATATAACTCTATATCTGCCCCTAGTACAAGTATCGATAACTAATATAATATCTGCCCCCTAGTACAAGAATAGAACTAGTTTAAATACTGCCCCTGCTTTACAAGACATATAAATGAATTGATAAAAGAAAAAAACACCGCGATATGATTTATTTGAGGAACGGAGCTTGTATATATAATGCACATGATAGGCGAAGAAGTTCGTTACACGTCCCCAGTGTATGTGAACCCCAGAGGCACGGAGTCCTGTACGGGCTCCATATATTCAATTCACCTCTAGCCCCCGTTTCCGCCGTGGTATATTTGGGCTCCTGAGCGGAGGTCCAGCAGGTCGCACAGCGCTGCAGGTTATTAGGATTCATGTCTGCAGCTGCTGAGGTGACGGCCGCCGCTCTGCATCTTATAAAGGTCGGGGGGAGCACGGCCATGATTCATTCTTCCCCCAAGACCTAAAAATACTCACACTGCCGAAAAGTCTGAAACTAATAACATGAGCTGAAATTGAGTAATGAGATCTCAGCGGTGGCAGCGGCCATAAGAATGGCGCCCCCCGCTGGTTATACTCTCACAGTAAATAATTCAATTACACCCCCCCGACGCTCCGACCTTTCAAAGAAGAAAAAAAGTACCAAAAACCAAATTCTCTAACATTTACTGTGAGGTAGCGGTATTGTAATGACCAGAGCGCACGTCAGACTCAGTTGGTGGGGGGGGTGGCAGGGCCGCTGGGAATATAAGGGCAATCAAATTACAAACATCATCTTCTACTGCCGCTAGGTACAACACGCCGACAAAAACCCCGCTCCAGGGCTTGTCTGTGTGAGAAGTCATATGACCACATGTACAGGGATCCGTGTTGGGACACAAGGGGGGGGGGGGGGAGAATCCTCTAGCTATTCTGCTGCTGGGTGGCAGTCACTGTGTACATACATGACATTACTATCCGTACTGATCCGTGAGTTACCATCATGTATTACTTACCCAGAGCTGCACTCACTATTCTGCGCTGGTGCAGTCACTGTGTACATACATGAGCATGAACTTATCCTTACTGACTACCTGAGTTACATTCTGTATTATACCCAGAGCTGCAACTCACTATTATTCTGTGGTGCATTTACTGAATGTACACACATGGACATTGTACTTATCCTGTACTGATCCCTGAGTTACATCCTGTTTATAACCCCAGAGCTGCACTCACTATTTGCTGGGTGCAGTCACCACGTTGACTACAGGACATTACTTTATCCTGTACTGATCCTGAGTTACAATCCGTATATACTTAAGACTGCCCACTATTCTGCTGGGTGGGCCGTCAACGGCTTATATACATGGCATACTATATCCTGTACGGATACGAGTTAAGTCCTGTATTATACCCCGAGTGCTTCATATTCTGCATGGTGGTGCGTCGACTGTGTAATACATGGACATACTTATCCGTACTGATCCTGAGTTACACATCTGTAATTATCTCCAGAGCTGCCTCACTTACTCGCCCATCGCTGGTGCACGTCACTGGCTGTACATAATGAATATTACTTATCCTGTACTGATCCTGAGTTATCATTCTGTATTAGATACCCAGAGCTGCACTCACTATTGGCTTGGTGCATCATTGCCCGGTACTTCCATACATGAACACCTGTGTACTTCATCTTCCTGTAATTTTTGGCCCATCCCTGTAGTTTTTTCCCCCCTATCTACTGTACCTGTTATCCTACCCAGTCAGCTGTGCATCTTCCCATTCTATTCTGCGGCTTGGCTTGCTGTACATAGGGGGCAGTATTATAGTAGTTATATTCTTGTACATAGGGGGCAGTATTATAGTAGTTATATTCTTGTACATAGGGGGCAGTATTATAGGAGTTATATTCTAGTACATGGGTTAGGCTCACTGCAGCATGAGGAACTGTATTGTGGGGTCACAGCATTTCTTTTAACTGGTTTATTGAACAGAAACCTGAAATAAATATACAGCTGCATTATACACAATTATTTGGACACAAAATAAAATTGTTACAGTATTGGAAACACTTTCTTCCAGTAGATGCTCAATCATTCTACCATCCGCCTACCCTACAGCATGTGTGTCTCCATAGCTGTGTTTTATTGTGTTACAGTAGTATCATAGGCGTACGCCGTGACATAGTACAATGCAACCAGATGAACATTACAATGCAAACAAAACATTACTTGTGGGTGATTCTGGTAACTCTGGATCTGTAGGTGCCGTTAAAATATCCTTATGTTATGACCGTTTAGTTAATAAGGTTTGAGCCTGAGTGCCCCATATCTATTCCCCAGGGTCCGGGGTGTAACGGGCCCACATTTTTCGCTGGGGTCACAGCATTAGAAAGGTTGAGAACCACTGATGTAGAGATTGGGGTGAGAATAAGTCCTGAAACAACCACAAGATGGCAGCACAAGACTGTAAACAAAACCAACACAGATGATGGAGACTAAGTAACACAACTGGAATGCTGGTCACAGATGTATCCAACACTCGCCCAATATTGTACCAGAGATGACAACTGCCCCCTCAAGCCCGTTTCAGCTATAATCTGCCTCAATCTGGGGGGTTTGGGGTTGGCTTCACATTATCCAGATGGCTGAGTGAGTGGTGTGCACTTACCTGAGGATTTTGCTGTGTTTGTATCATTTCCTTATAACTGATGTAGGGTATGAAGATGGGTTTGGGGGCTGTTTTCTTTGCTGATAGAACATAAAGTAAATCTATACAGTTCTTATTAGGTTATGTTTACAGAGGAAGATGTGAAGTTCTACTTGGCAGAGCTGGCCCTGGCGCTGGATCACCTACACAGCCTGGGAATCGTCTACCGGGACCTCAAGCCAGAAAAGTAAAGTCAACCCTTCCAGTTGTGTCCCTTCTCCAGGCTCCACATGCATCTTGTACATGTTCTCTGTGTGTAGTCCCCTTGTCCCTAGCCGTATTCTGCCCCCTGTACAGTATTTGGGGTCCTCTCTTCTCTATGTAGCCCCCTGTATAGTTGCACTCGCTGGTATTTGGGGCCCTGTGTTCTCTGCAGCACCCCCTCTTCTCTCTGTATTCTGCACCTTGTACAGTTGCCCCCCCCCCCCCCCCCCCCAAGAATTTGAATTCCCTGTATTCTGCCCCCTGTATAATTGCACCCCCCTCCCCCTCAGTATTTGGAGTCCTGGGTTCTCTGTTAGTCCCCTGTGTCTGCTGCGCCCCCTACTCTTCTCTTTGTATTCTGCACCTTGCGTAGTTGCACCCCCCAATATTTGGGGTTCTGTGCATGTAGTCCCTGGTGTTTGCAGCGCCCCCTACTTTTCTCTCTGTATTCTACACCACCCAAAATTTCATTTCTTTTCGTCTTTTTCATCTTCTTTTTTACTTTTGTGACTTTTCCTACCCAATTCCTTTTATGTCTTATGGTGAATTTTTGATTTTAACTTTCAGCATTTTGCTGGATGAAGCCGGACATATCAAGCTGACAGGTAGGTAGCGGAGCAGATCCTTCATTTTATTTTCCTCGTTTCCTGAGTCTTTTGTGGGCTGGGAACATCTGCCATCACCTTTTTTCATCGGCACCGTCCTCCCTGCAGACCGTAGCTGTGGCTCAGGTTATTGGGGGGCTTCATGGCGCTCCCTGGTGTTTCTGTATCTGTCCTTCACAGAGGCAGCAGTCCGGATCTGCGGGGTTTTCCTTAGTGGGCACTTTTTTGGCATTTGTCTTTTTTTTTTCCCCCCCCCAGATTTTGGCCTCAGTAAAGAATCGGTGGACCATGAGAAGAAAGCGTACTCCTTCTGTGGTACCGTGGAGTATATGGCCCCAGAAGTGGTGAACAGACGAGGCCACACGCAGAGTGCAGACTGGTGGTCTTTTGGGGTCCTTATGGTATGTGCACAGTGTAATCTCATAAGCCTTAACAGTTCCCCTAGATCAGTGATGGTGAACCACCCAAACTACAACCAAAACCCAAAAATTTATCACAAAGTGCTGGTTTTATCTTATGTTCCTCTGTCATGTCCTCATATGTTTTTACCAAATTGTTAATGAAAAATGATAAACTTTAGTAACTAGAGAAACCACAGAGCAGGATGAGGCTGTGCTGTGGGGGGCGCTCATCCTCTTACTTATGTCTTGTAGTTTGAGATGCTGACCGGGACGTTGCCCTTCCAAGGAAAAGATCGGAACGAGACAATGAACATGATCCTAAAGTAAGAATCGAGCCGTCATTGTGCCTTAGAGACAGGAAAATAAGAAATGCACAGAATGGCAAGGTCACTAAGTGGTTAAACCTTTATATAGCCTCATATCAGAGTATCTGCACAGATACAGTGTCACAGACCAATGCAGTCTGATCTGCTGTCTGCACAGATACATTGTAACAGACCGGTGCAATCTTATGATCTGCTGTCTGCGCAGATACATTGTAACAGACCAGTGCAGTCTGATGATCTGCTGCCTGCACAGATACATTGTAACAGACCGGTGCAATCTTATGATCTGCTGTCTGCGCAGATACATTGTAACAGACCAGTGCAGTCTGATGATCTGCTGCCTGCACAGATACAGTGTAACAGACCGGTGCAGTCTGATGATCTGCTGTCTGCGCAGATACAGTGTAACAGACCGGTGCAATCTTATGATCTGCTGTCTGCGCAGATACATTGTAACAGACCAGTGCAGTCTGATGATCTGCTGTCTGCGCATATACAGTGTAACAGACCAGTGCAGTTTGATGATCTGCTGCCTGCACAGATACATTGTAACAGACCGGTGCAATCTTATGATCTGCTGTCTGCACGATACTTGTACAGACCGGTGCCGTCTGATGACTTGCTGTCTGCGCAGATACATTGTAACAGACCGGTGCAATCTGATGATCTGCTGTCTGCAGAGATGCATTGTCACACACCAGTGCAATCTTAATATCTGCTGTCTGCGCAGATACATTGTAACAGACCGGTGCAGTCTGATGATTTGCTGTCTGTGCAGATAATAATATAGTAATAATAATCTTTATTTATATAGCGGCATCAAATTCCGTAGCGCTTTACAAATTATTCATTGTAACAGATCAGTGTAGTCTCATCTGCTGTCTGTACAGATACATTGTAACAGATCAGTGCAGTCTCATCTGCTGTCTGTACAGATACATTGTCACAAATCAGTTGACAGGTGCTCAGTCTTATCGGGGTCTCCACGTTCCCTGCACCCACATATTCCTCAGCTGTGGGATCTTCTATGTGTCGTCAGATGGGGAGATATTAGTTGCCCCCGGGGTCTTGCTCGTAGCTGCTGAAACGTTTCTTGTCCATTTTAACCTTTCCGACCTCTTTTCAGATCAAAGCTGGGGATGCCGCAGTTCCTAAGCCCTGAAGCTCAGAGCCTCCTCCGAATGTTGTTCAAACGGAATCCTCTAAACCGATTAGGTGAGTCCCAGAGACCCTCATGTGCGCTTTACATCGGACCTCTATCCTGGCCTCATGACCTCCCAATGACATTGCCCACGGTTTGTATAGGATCTGCCACCAATAAGAAGCCGGAACATCTGATTGTTGCAGGGTTTCTAATACTGACTGCTAGCTGTCAGTGAATAGAAACATTTTGGCTTGTATAAATTGCAAGCTGCATTAATATTTTGCTACATTGTATCAGGACTGTTTTCACACTGGCGCAGGCAGCTGTTTTAGCCCCGACCTCAATGTGCTGTCGTCTTATGTTCCCAGGGGCCGGCCTGGACCGGGTAGAAGAAATCAAACGGCATCCGTTTTTTGCGACAATTGACTGGAATGTAAGTTTGAGTTCACTTTTTCTCCTTCTTGTCCTGGCAGACACAGATTAGGATGTTGCCATATTTTTCTGTTAATGACCAGGTAACTCTAGTACATTGTGTGATCTAGCTAGAAATCTATAAATGAGTAACAAAGCCGATGGGTTGTTACAGTGTATCGGCGTAGGCAAGTGCTGTTATCTTGGAGGAGAAAATTGCAGAAATTGGTGCTGATGTGTGTCGCTGGCAGTGGTTATCCTACACTGATACATTGTCGCATCCCTCCAGCTGCAACCGACACATTGTTGCAACCCTCCAGCTGCAACCAACACCGACACATTGTTGCAACCCTCCAGCTGCAACCAACACCGACACATTGTCACATTCCTCCAGCTGTAACCAACACCGACACACTGTAGCATCTCTCCAGCTGTATGAGTGTGACCTCTTCAAGGACTAGTTGTTGGGGCTCTGGGATATCTGTGATGCTCTGGGGTTATAGGGTTTATCTGACCTGCTTTCTCTAATTTGCCTTTGTCTAGAAGTTGTACAGAAGGGAAATTCAGCCTCCATTTAAACCAGCGTCCGGGAAACCTGAGGACACGTTCTGCTTTGATCCGGAGTTTACAGCAAAAACGCCAAAAGGTAAGAAAAGCGTAGAATTCCTAAAGATTTTTGTCTAATGGGGATTTGTGTATGATGGCACAGAGTGACTGTGAACATGACTGATCCAGATCAGATCCTACGGTCACTACTGAGCCGCATCCTGGTGGAGCTCCCCCTAGGGGCACCACAGAAGATGTATTAATCAAAGCATTGCCATAGATGTAACATTGTGATAGAACATAGTAATCTCTCTCTGAGCCTCCTGCTGCAGCCGATGGTCTGTAACGCTCTGCTCTCGCCCTGCAGATTCTCCCGGCGTCCCGCCCAGCGCCAACGCGCACCAGCTCTTCAAGGGCTTCAGCTTTGTGGCCCCTTCTTCCATCGAGGAGCATAAAATCTCTTCTGTGGCGAACGTCCTGCCGATCGTACAGGTAATGGGGGAGGGGCGCAGCCGGGTCTCACCTGCATCAGGGGCCACTGCTTACCTTTGTCTTTCCTGTAGCAATTTCATGGAAGCCGGGCTCAGTTCACGGACGTCTACGACCTGAAGGAAGACATCGGTGTCGGCTCCTACTCCATCTGCAAGCGCTGTGTGCATAGGGCCACAAATATGGAATATGCCGTCAAGGTACCGAGCGGCCAAATCTACATGATTACTGTGCACCTAAAACTTTCAGCTTCAGTCGCCCCTTTGACCTGCAGAGAACCAGAAGTTGGCGACAGCAGATGGGTCTGGTCTGTTTGGTTCTGGGTGATATAAAGGAAATCTACCATGAAAATCCATCCTGATCAAAGACATTACTCATAGATCCAGGCAGCGGGACTGTGGCACCTTCTTACATCAACTTACACAATTATTCTAATGAGCCTGAAGTGCTCTAGAGGTGTTACCAGAGCCCCTCCATGTGGAAGCTTCACACACTTTGGGAGATTATATCAGAGGGAGGGGGAGACAATGCAACAGCCTGTGAAGCTACAGCACAGGGGGGCTTTGGTAACAACGCAAGCCCCCCCCCGGAAGCCTTCTGCCTCATTACCATAATGTTAAAAGTTGATTTCAGAAGGAAGGAGGCCATATAAGAAATATAAGAGGATACCACAGTTCCGTTGCCTGGTTCTATGAGTAATGTCCCTGGTGGATTTTGATATTAGATTTCCTTTAACCCCTTAGTTGCTGCAGGCATCTATTGACTGAGGGCTCCCATCAGCTTCCCCCCAGCATTAATCACAGGGTCGTACACTGGGTGTAATGAAGCCCCCAGGACCCGTATTGCATGTTCCTCTACCTATAATACCTGTAGTGCATTATACAAGAGATAGCAAGCAGTGTATATAGCGTAAAATAGAAAATTTTTCTAAATTAAAACCGTGCAATTTTTGTTATTGCCACACCCACAAATCCAGTGCTCCAGTCCTGAGGAATAACACAACTTCTCATGTGTGTCCTGTGACGTGCTGTTGTCCTCTGTTATCAGCTGCTCCCATCTCTTCCAGATCATAGACAAGAGTAAGCGGGATCCGTCAGAAGAGATCGAGATCTTGATGCGTTATGGGCAACATCCGAACATAATCACCTTGAAGGATGTAAGTGCTCACTGTCCGCACCCCTGCACCTCCTGCTGCCTGTCCGCGCACCCCTCCACCTCCTGCTGACTGTCTCCTTCTCTTCTGTTGGTTGTGGTAAATGAAGGTGTACGACGATGATGGCCGCTATGTTTACCTGGTAACTGAGCTGATGAAGGGGGGAGAACTGCTCGACCGCATCCTGAGGCAGAAGTTCTTCTCTGAGCGGGAGGCCGGTGCCGTCCTGTACACAATCACCAAGACCGTGGACTACCTGCACTGCCAGGGGGTAGGTGCCACTCCCATGGGGCGCTGCTGCACTGCGGCGTACTCACAGGGGGCGCTGCTGCACTGCGGCGTACTCACAGGGGGCGCTGCTGCTCCTGCACTGCGGCGTACTCACAGGGGGCGCTGCTGCTCCTGCACTGCGGCGTACTCACAGGGGGGCGCTGCGCTGCCTGCAACGGCGGCGTACTACAGGCTCTTCCTGCACTGGCGTACTCCAGGGGGCGCTGCTGCTCCTGCACTGCCGGTACTCACGGGGCGCTGCTGCTCCTGCACTGCGGCGTACTCACAGGGGGCCGCTGCTGCTTCCTGCACTGCGGCTCGTACTCAGCAGGGGGCGCTGCGGCTCCTGCCACTGCGGCGTACTCACAGGCGCTGCTGCTCCTGCACTGCGGCGTACTCCCAGGGGGCCTGCGCTGCCTGCCCTGCGGCGTACTACAGGGGGTCGCTGCGTCTTGGCCCTGCCCTTGCGGCGTACTCACAGGGGGCGCTGCTGCTCCTGCACTGCGGCGTACTCACAGGGGGCGCTGCTGCTCGCTTCCTGACTGCGGCGTACTCCAGGGGGCGCTGCGCTCCTGCACTGCGTCGCGTAACTCGCACAGGGGGCGCTGCTGCTCCTGCACTGCGGCGTACTCACAGGGGCGCTGCTCTCCTGCACCTGGCGGCGTTACTTCCACAGGGGGCGCTGCTGCTCCTGCACTGCGGCGTACTCACAGGGGGCGCTGGCTGCTCCTTGCACTGCGGCGTACTCACAGGGGGCGCTGCTGCTCCTGCACTGCGGCGTACTGCGACACTGGTGCGCTGCTGCTCCTCACTGCGGCGTACTCACGGGGGCCTGCTGCTCCTGCACTGCGGCGTACTCACGGGGGCGCTGCTAGCTGCCTTCCTGCGGCGTACTCACAGGGGCGCTGCTGCTTCCTGCACTTCGGCGTACTCGACAGGGGGCGCTGCTGCTCCTGCACTGCGGACGTAACCACAGGGGGCGCTATGCCGTCCTGCACTGCGGCGTACCTCCAGGGCGCTGCCTCTGCACTGCGGCGTACTCACAGGGGGCGCTGCGCTCCTCACTGCGCGTCCGCCTGGGCTCTACTCAAGGATCTTCTCTCTACCTTTTGCAGGTTGTTCACCGGGACCTGAAGCCCAGTAACATCCTGTACATGGACGACTCCAGCAACGCCGACTCCATCCGGATATGTGATTTTGGATTTGCTAAGCAGCTGAGGGGCGACAACGGCCTCCTCCTGACCCCCTGCTACACCGCCAACTTTGTGGCCCCCGAGGTAAACAAATGGTTAAAGCTGCTGCAGAGCTGACACTTTAGAGTCCTTTCTATTCTGTGTGATTACCATGACTAGTGTGTATGATCCCTCTATGTAGGTGCCCCCACTATTCTGTGATTCCCCCCCACTATTCTGTGATTCCCCCCCACTATTCTGTGATTCCCCCCCACTATTCTGTGATTCCCCCCCACTATTCTGTGATTCCCCCCCACTATTCTGTGATTCCCCCCCCACTATTCTGTGTTCCCCCCCCTATTCTGTGATTCCCCCCCACTATTCTTGATTCCCCCCCCCTATTCTGTATTTCCCACCCCCCCCCCCCCACTATTCGTGATTCCCCCCCCCCCCCCCACTATTCTGTATTCCCCCCCCCCCCACATTCTGTGATTCCCCCCCCCCCCCCACATTCTGTATTCCTCCCCCCCCACTATCGGTGATTCCCCCCCCCACTATTCTGGTGATTCCTCCCCACCCCCTGTATTATGAGGTCCCCACTAGACTGTAATGGACACCCCTGTTATGTAGGGGTCTCCCCGCTATCTCTAATCTGTATTCTGTATGTTTCTGACATTGTGCCCTCTTGCAGGTCCTGATGAGGCAGGGATATGACGCGGCCTGTGACATCTGGAGTCTCGGTGTCCTCCTTTACACGATGCTTGCAGGGTAAGACCTCCCATCACCAGCAAGTCTCATACACTAGTAATCCTAGTTATAGACACCAGAGGGCACTGCGCCACTACAAATCTCATCCAGCGTCTGTAATTCTGGAGCAGCACTTTCCACCTGCAACGGGAGGCTCTGGATTGTTTTCTTATAGTTGCCACACGTCCAGTAAGGACCCCACCTGTACACCCAACCCTTATAAAAAAGACCGCCCTCCACGCACACCCCAGACACTGCACCGTGCATGCCGCCCCTCCATCACATCACACGCCCCGACACTGCACACCGATGCATTGCCGCCCTCCAGCGCGCACCCCAGACACTGGACCGAGCATGCCGCCCTCCAGCGCGCACACCCCAGACACTGCACCGAGCATGCCGCCCTCCAGCGCACACCTCAGACACTGCACCGCTGCTACCACTGACGCCCGGCGCTTCTGCTCTATAATAACAGGTACACGCCTTTTGCCAATGGCCCCAATGACACTCCGGAAGAAATCCTACTGCGAATAGGAAGCGGCAACTTCTCACTGAGTGGGGGGAATTGGGATACAGTGTCTGATGCTGCAAAAGTAAGTGCACCCCTCCTCTTTCCTGTGTGTGTTAGGTTTAAGCTCAGTAACTCCATCCTCATTCCCATCTCTCCCGTTTCTCCAGGATTTGCTGTCACACATGCTCCACGTGGATCCGCATCAGCGTTACACCGCAGAGAAGGTGCTGAAGCATTCCTGGATCACCTGCCGAGACCAGCTGCCCCATTACCAGCTCAACAGACAGGACGCGCCCCACCTGGTGAAGGTAACGCCCCGTACCCCGATCAGAGGGTCCTGTTCTGTGACGGATGTAGATGTCCTCGGCTTGCGCTTTAACCTCCTCTTCTTTCCCGTTGCAGGGAGCGATGGCCGCCACCTACTCTGCGCTCAATCACAAGACCTTTCAGCCGGTCCTGGAGCCGGTCGCGGCCTCTAACCTGGCGCAAAGGCGGAGCATGAAAAAGCGAACGTCTACGGACTTGTAGGGCGAAGCTGAGGAGGGAGGAGCTTAATTACTTGAATATTGTGTACAGGTGTCCGGGGGGAGAGGGTCATCCTGTGCTTCATCATTACTTCATTATCAGGGTACGGCACTGCACCCCCTCACCTACGCCCGCTCCCAGGACTGTGTATATAGGGGAGCAGGGGGTCCCCCATAGAGGGGGCTGCGCTCCTGATCTTGTCTCGTCACTGTGTACACCCCTCGCTGCAGTCGTAGATGATCCCGGGAGTGATGGACCCAGAACAACAAGTGCTTTATATAAGGTATCGGCCTGTGCTGCTGGTAGTCACCGGCCCGCCCTCCGGACCCCTGCACAAGACCTGGCTGTGGATTTGCTGTGCATTAATTTATGGGGGGGGGCTTGTACATAGGTCGTGTGTGTGTGTCGCGCTCCGTTTCTAGGGATTGTACAAATTTCTGTCCTCCTTTTTTGATGTTATTTTATTCTGTCGGTACCGGGAGAGGGTTTTACCGTGGTGGGAAAGTTTTATATATTTTTGTAGAAATCAGAAACCAAAATAATAATAATGAGAGAGAGAAGGAATCCTGTCGGCTGCACGGAGGAGCCCTTAAAGGGGAAGGAATGGCGCCCGCCCAGTGGCTCATTAATGCCTTAGGAGGTGCCAATTTCAAGTCCCTACTAATTCTTAAAGGGGCGCAGAGTTTTCCTATGGTGAAGTTGTGGGGTTTGGGCAGAGCGGCTGCAATGCGTTTTGGTTAGACCTCTCCCCTTTTAAATCTATGCATGGTCTCTGGTGACCCCCATGCGGCGGATTCCACCCCCCACAGTGGGAGAAACTTTGTTAAAGGGCAGTAATGTCACCCGGAGCTAACAATCAGATGGCTGGTGATGAACACTGGCCCTCTAGTCACATCCAGAGCTGCGGTCACCTATTGGCTTGTTTTTATGGTGAGGCTGAGATTTGTGTATGCAGCTTTGGCTGTGGTAGGAGTATAAGCCGGATTTATCCTGTATAATAATGTAGCAGAGCGTTACCCCGTTGTGTGTCGGTCTGTGCCCCCGCAGTACCATTGGTGTCACGTAGGGGGTGGTAGATTGTAGTAGAGCTGAGGGTCTGTGTCTGGTATTGGACCCTCTCATGTGTTGGGGCACGGGGTTAGATCCTCCCCATTTACAGCAGTGTTATTCCATAGGCCCCTGGGGGTTGAGGTGTCTATGGGCCTGACCCCTGCATGGCTTCCTTTAGGTCATTGCTCACACAGCTGATGGACTTGTTACAGTGTATCAGTGCAGGAAACCCAGGTCTATAGAGTCTTAAAGGGGAATATCACCTTTATCACAGCAGGGACGAGCAGTCCCGGAGATGAGACTCCCTACGCACCCATACAGCACCCTGACCTGCATGGCGCAGGCCAAACAAGATGGAATCTGTAGTCAATACATTCCCAGGATTAAATCCATGACCTACCTATAGAATTGGTCCTCAATATCAGATTATTGGGGGTCCAGCACCCCACAGGTCAGATGTGATGGGTACAGACAGCGCCACTCTCTGCATAGTGGCTGATCTGAGTCACTGCAGCCTGGCTCCTGGGCTGTAACCTGCCTCGCCAAGATATTGAGGCTCCGTACCCAGCGCCCACCTACACCCCCCACTGTTGTGATGCCTCTGTTGTTTTACTATAATAAATAAAGGTGGAATTCCCCTTTAAGTAGCAAAATTCCCCAGATATAATTGTTCTAAGATAACAAACCTTCAGTCCCTGCTGCGCTGTCGGCTGTAGATTGCCTGCGCTGCCCCTGTTGTTCCGTGTGATACTTGAACGATACATTAAGGGCTGCCTCCGCCTGTAGGTCTGATGGGTGTCGGAGGCTTCAATACTGTGAGTATCGGCGGTCGGTTTATCCGTGTAGTGAATTTGCTTGTCCTGCGTGTTGTCGCCCGGTGATTCGCCATCCCCCTCCATTGTCCTGTACGGTAGATTCTTCTGTGTTGTCTGTAGACGCTCCGTGTTTGGCGAGGAGCGTCGCCCCGGGGCGTTCAGCTGCGGCAGCCATTGCTTGGCTGGAGGACGGGACGGCTCGCTGGTGTCAGCCATGCCCAGCCCCCAACCCTGCAGCGTCCCCCGACTTGTGCCATGTTTGTATAAAGACGTCTTGTGATAGAGCAGTGAGGACACCTCCGCGTGTTTTTTATTTTATTTTATGGCCTTTTTCGTGCATGAGGCAGGAAATAACGCAACATAAATTATTTTTGTTAAAAAAATAAATAATTTAAAAAAAAAGTTACATGTAGCATCTTTATTTCCGCTCTGGTGGGCTCTACTAGAGTCCCGGTCCCCCTTCCTCCCCATGGTCTCTGATGGGGGCAGGGGGACACATCCTGCAGAAGTCCAGTTCTCTGGCTGTGCTCGGTCAGTTTGGCTTATGTGATAATTGTTGTTACTTTCCTTTAAGTCTTCCAGTTCTTCACTGTCCTCCAGTCATCGCCCGGGTCTTGGTGCTTTTTCTATGACTCTAGTCTGGTGCCGTCCGGTACAACGTGGCCCAGTGCACAGGTAAGTGTCATAAGGAGGAGGTTGATACTGCAGATCCTGTGTATTATTCCTGGGTGCATTGTCCCCTCTGGCCTGTAGAGGGCAGTGTTATCCTGATACATTGTTGCTCTTTGGTTTTATTGTTTTTGGTTCAGTCCCCAAGGAGAAGCTGGTGGATTTTGGGGCACACAGGGGGGCACTGATGATTCTGGGGTACAATGTGGACCCCACAGCCCGATTTCCTGTCCTATTATGTTCCTCCCTCGTTACTTGTGATATTGCCCAAACACAATCACCTGTGAATCTGGCTGTGTCCTGGAGGAGAGTCCTCTGCACTTCTGCTGTAATATAAGGAAAACCTTCAATACCTGATCATTAATTATGGTAAATGCAAAGTCACCAATTCATCAGAAGTATTTGATTTCCATTATTCTTCCTAAGTGAAAGTGAAACCTAAAATGGTTCTGCTGATCCGTCCAATAGATGTGCCCAGAGCGGCAGCGCTGGGTGACTGATGCCCCCTCATTCTACTGCATATTCCAGACACAGGTAGTAGTGTCATGTAGTAACCAGAGCCCCTCTGAACTGCAGCTTCACAGGCTGTTACACTGTGCACCAGCACTTCCCTTTCCTACTGTGTGAGATTACATCAGGCTGAAGGAGCAGGGCCGATGAGACAGTGTAACAGCCTATGACGCTACAGCATGGAGGGGCTCTGGTAAAACTAGGCTCATTAGCATAATTGTAAAAGTTGATTTTAGAAGGACAGAGGCCACAGATAACACACGTATGTAATGAGTAATGCCCCTGGTTTATCGGGATGGATTTTTGTAGTGGATTTACTTTACAATTCTAATTTGTCAAAATTTAGTCCATTGCAACGTCTTCAATATCCATGAAAGACCCACCACCAGCGCCCTCTCATGGACAGTGTGGTTACTGCCTTATTATTGGCTTGTACCGCTAGCTCTATCTGCTGGGCAGTGTGTAT
Organism: Engystomops pustulosus; assembly: GCA_019512145.1. NCBI lineage: Eukaryota > Metazoa > Chordata > Amphibia > Anura > Leptodactylidae > Engystomops > Engystomops pustulosus. The sequence goes on along the minus strand of WNYA01000225.1, from coordinate 137,958 downwards.
CCTGCAGGCGGGTACAATGTATACTGTGTGTATGAGAGACCTATAACTCCCTCTGGTGGACATACTGCATACTGCAGTCCATAATGTAGGTGCCTTGTACCGCAAGCTTCCTCTGGGGGACAGTGTGGATATTACAGCCATATGATGCGTACGGTGCTGCTCCCTACATGTTCCACTTCCTTAGAAGTTACTGAGTTACAAAGTTGCTCAAAAATAATTTTCTGAAAATTTAGCAAAAATAAGCGTTAAAGCGCCGGTGACAGTATTAATATCTTGCGTTTCTCCACCGTCGCTGCATCAATCTTCCACTTTCATGCACAGATATCGCGGCGCGGAGCCTCAAGGAGCAGGAAGTAGAATTTACTTGATTCTTTAATTATCCTTAAAGGCAATTTTAATCAAATGAAGTGAATGCGGAGGCGTCTCTACTAACCCCATGAGGTCACATTGTACCACAACAGTGTATACAGCGCCACGGCTTAGGTCTGTGACTCTCCTATTCCGGGGGAGGGGGGGGGGTTGACCACTAGGGGGCGGTATGACACTGCTTCTGTCTACCCGAAAGCTGTCAGGTAGGAGCTGTAGTCTAGGTGTATGAATAGAAGGCCAGGACTGCAGTGAAGACTGACACAGATCAGCAGGAGATGAGTATAAAGGCTGCACCACTGCGCTGTATCCGAGGAGCTGGACATGGCGGTTAGCGGTGTGATGGATTGATCCCTCCTACTACACGCGCCATTACCCCGGATAGATAAACTCTGCGCTTCACCTTTCCTCGTGCTGCCGCCTCATCGCCTCCAACCATCTGTCATGACCCCGAGCGCCTCTGAAATATGGAGACTTTCTATGTGATTGGGATTTATTCTCAGCCTCTTAATGTTCATACTCCAGTCACATCCAGAGCTGCGTCCATACAAGGCTGAGTGAGCTCACAGCTTCTGCTGCCCCTGCTGAGTCCATGTCTGATTCTTCAGCTACAGGATGAGCAAGTCCAGTGTCCTATCAATCCATACATCACAGTCCTGCTGCTACTAACATCTTACACAAAGGTCTGATTACACATGTCACTAACTACACTACCTTACACTGTAGGCACAGAGCACAGCAGTGTGAGGATACAACCCTGGTATATAACTTCATATATCACTGTCTCCCCGGGGACAATACATAACACTGGCTGCAGTCTCGGGGTCACGCCTCCTGACAGGTTCTGTTTGGGGCACATACAGATCCGGGTTGTTACGTCTACAGTCGTCTCTGGATGTTCTGTATCGTTCCCCTATTAGAGCATAGTACATTGTGACGAAAGGCCAGCTCTGCATAGGGCGATGGTCGCATGTGAAGCTGTAGATGAGGCAGGGAGCCCCCACCCTCCTCCGGCCTCACAATAGTCTAATTAACAAGTTGCGGATGAGAAATCGTGGATTGTGAATATGGAAGAATCGGCCAGGCCCCGCCCCCTCATCCCAACAAAATTCTAACGACTTCATTAAGATATTTACCCTGTTCCTGCCTGGAAAGCCGACAACATAATCAGCAGCTAATTACCAGACGCTAAACAAGCCACCGCTACACGGAAAGGGCAAACCGGGCGAGAGTGGGGGGAGGTGATGGACGTCACGTCCCAAGACCCCGGAGACTGCATTATGTGCGCACACACGGAGCGGGACCACCATCCTAATAAATCACCGGAAATTAGATCCTGTGGCAGGATCCACTGAACCGAGTGCTTCAGACACAAATACTATCCGATCCTACAGATCAGCCCTGACCCTATAATGTGTGCGACCTGTATCCAATCCTACAGATCAGCCCTGACCCTATAATGTGGGCGACCTGTATCCAATCCTACAGATCAGCCCTGACCCTATAATGTGTGCGACCTGTATCCATCCTACAGATCCAAAGCCCTGACCGCCTATATGTGGGGACCTGTATCCAATCCTACATATCAGCCCTGACCCTATAATGTGGCGACCTGTATCCAATCCTATTAGAACAGCCTCCGACCCTTAATGTCTAAACAGTATCTTGGAAATCCACATATCAGCCCTGACCCTATAATTGTGTGCGACCTGTTATCCAATCCTATAGAGCAGCCCGACCCTATATGATGAAACATGTATCGATCCTACAGATCAGCCTGACCCTACAATAATGTGTCGACATGTATCCAATATCACAGAAGCCCATCCATTGACCCCTATATGTATAACATGTATCCGTTCCTACAGCTCAGCCCTGACACCTATAGTGGTATGAACACTGTATCCGATCCTACAGATCAGATGTGACCCTACAATGATGTTGCAATGCAGCTGTATCCATCCTACTAGATCAGCCCTTAATCCTATAATATGTGTGGACCTGTATCCAATCCTACGAGCAGCACTGAACCCTATAACTGAATGAAACATGTATCATCCTAAAGATCAGCACTGTTCCTACATGTGGCAACCTTTCCAACCTAGAGAGTAACTCTGACCTATAATGGGGTGCGGCCTGTATCCAATCCTACAGATCAGTCCATGACCTATTTGTGTAACAACCTGTATCCGATCCCAATCACCGTGACCCTATTGTGTACAACCTGTATCCAATCCCAGATCAGCGAGACCCTATATTGGTTGTACAACCTGTATCCGATCTGACAGCTCAGCCATGACCCTATATTGTTGGTACAACTGTATCCCGATCCTAACAGATCAAGCCATGACCCCGATATTGTGTACAACCTGTATCCGATCCTACATAGCCCGTGACCCTATATTGTGTACAACCTGTATCCGATCCTACAGATCCATCCATGACCCTATCATTGTGTACAACCTGTATCCGATCCTACAGATCAGCCATGACCCTATATTGTGTACAACCTGTATCCGATCCTACAGATCAGCCATGACCCTATATTGTGTACAACCTGTATCCAATCCTACAGATCAGCCATGACCCTATATTGTGTACAACCTGTATCCGATCCTACAGATCAGCCATGACCCTATATTGTGTACAACCTGTATCCGATCCTACAGATCAGCCATGACCCTATAATGTGTGCAACTTGTACATGTATGAAATATGTATCCGATCTTGCAGATCACTTGTGACCCTACTATGTGTGTGTATCTGATCCCATATAGAACATAATCCAGAGCACGATATTGATTAGAAATCCTCCCTATTTCCCCTTAATCATTGGTTGTAGAATCCTATAAAACTCGGGTGCTTGTCCTCTGCTTCCCCTTCCACCTATAATTTTCCTGCACAACAACTGGGCGGCGCTCATGGCCTGTAGCTTCTTTTGGACTCCATAGTCAATCAGTATCCAGGGAGCTCCCCCTAGTGGAAGGAGAAGGCAGTCGCTTTTTATCCCTGTGTTCACAAGCATTCTGAAATATCACCTGCCTTCCGCCTGCTGCCCTGCACCTGCTGCCCTGTCCTGCTTCCTGCTGCCCTGTCCTGCTTCCTGCTGCCCTGTCCTGCTTCCTGCTGCCCTGTCCTGCTGCCCTGTCCTGCTTCCTGCTACGCTGTCCTGCTTCCTGCTGCCCTGTCCTGCTGCCCCTCTCCTGCTGCCCTGTCCTGCTTCCTGCTACCCAGTCCTGCTTCCTGCTACGCTGTCCTGCTTCCTGCTGCCCTGTCCTGCTTGCCCGCTTTCTGCAGCCCCGCGCCCGCTTCCTGTTGCCCTGTCCTGCTTCCTGCTGCTTGGCTCCATGATTTTCTGTCCATTCAGTGATGGATATTCTGCGTTTCGGTGGTGACATTTAGCCCAGGTGCCAGTGGATACAGGAGGGGTTTTGCCACATGTTGTGTACTTCCCCTTTAAGTTGCTGCTCTGCCACTCGAAGCTTCTCCTAAGACGATGTGAAGAGTTTAGGAAAACCCAGGGGGCGCTCCGGAGGCCGTGCTCCTGGCACTGCGCATAATCCGCCTCTGTGTGCCACATCAACGTCCCCTTGTGATAAGACGTGATCCGAGCTCAATAAATCCATTATCCATCTGGGAATGTGTCCGGGCGGCAAATGCCAAACCTGTTAACCCCTTCATGGCCAGTGACCATGAAAAATCAACATCCTCCCCTCTGAGCGTCACTATAGATATAAATACTGACACACTGTGACGCAACACTGACCACAGCAGAATATATCTCTTATATGGTGGATGAGTTCTGTGAAAATAGTGCGGTCACTTTGTAAGTCAGACAGGACCCTAACACTGCTGTGCACTTGGCTTTTTGGATAGGATGGTGGCGCTCTGCTGCAGAGCCGTGATGACCGTGATGTTGCTCAGATATACATTGCTGCCCACTCTTTATGTGGATCCTAGCATCACTATAGATGGGACTCTCCAGTTTCCAGCAGTGCATCAAGTGATTCCAGTAAAGAGCAGACATTTGGGCACATTTACTTACCCGGACCCACAGAGTTCACTGAAAGTTCATGTCCAGCGATAATGCCCTGTGCCGCGATTCACTAAGATCGTGCGCCCAATATCCTGCATGTGCCGCTTCCCTGCTCAGGTCCGCAGGAGTTCACCTTCTTCTTCCTGGTGCATGTAAGTGGATTGTCTTGCAACACAATTATAAAGTTAAATCCCGCGCTCAGTCCAAATCAGTCGGATCATCTGACGGCACCGCCCCCCCACTTTGCGTCGTATGGAAGCAGCGCATCTGCGCCACACAAGGATCGCGTGCGCCAAAATCCTAGTGCAGACACTTATTAAATACCTGTACAAGCCATGTACATCCCTGAAAAAGGCGTACAGTCCGACGAAACTGAGCAGTGCAACCCTTAGTAAATGAGCCCCAATGCATTAGAGAACACATCTACCAGTGGAGAAGTTACACAATAGACCTGGCACATACAGCTGAGCCGCTATCACACAGTTCTGTCAGATGAACTTAATTGCAAAGTTTAAGACTTTTTTTTTTTTTCTCTTTTTAGAAATGTTACTGTTTAGCTCTACTCTACCCATCTACAGCAGATCTCACATTGTAGAGGGAAGATCATCAGCAGCAGATTACAACAGTAGAGATCAGCCACAGCACAGATTATGGGGAAGATCATTTACAGCAGATCACAGCACATAGGAGAGGAAAGATCATCTACAGTAGATCACAGCACAGGGTATAGGGAGGATTGTCTACAGCAGATCACAGAACTGTATAGCGGGAGGTTCATCTTCAGCAGTGGTAGATAATCTACTGAGGATCACAAAACTGTGTAGAGCTATCTAAAATGGATCACACCGTAGTGTAGATGGGAGATCATCTACAGCCGATCACAGCACAGTGTATGGGGAAGATCGTCTACGGCAGATTACAGAACAGCCTAGTAGGAAATTAATCTACAGCAGATCTCAACACAGTATAAAAGGATATCATCTACAGAAGACCAGAGCACAGTCTATGGGGAAGATCATCTACAGCAGTTCACAGCACAGTGTAGAGGGAATATCATTTACGGAAAATCCCAGCACAGTGTAGAGGGAATATCATCTTCAGCAGATCAAAACACAGTGTAGATGGGATATCACCTACAGAAGATCAGAACACAGTCTATGATGCAGATCATCTACAGCAGGTCACAGCACAGTGTAGATGGGAGATCATCTACAGAAGTTTACAGTACAGCATAGAGAGAAGATAATCTACAGCAGAACACAGCACAATATACTAGGAAATTAATCTACAGCAGATCTCAACACAGTGAAGATGGGATATTAACTACAGAAGATCAGAGCACAGTTTATGGGGAAGATCATCTACAGCAGATCACAGCACAGAGAAAAGATAATTTAAAGCAGATCACAGCAAAGAGAAAAGATTTAAAGCAGATCACAGCACAGTGTAGAGGGAAGATCATCTACAGAAGATCAGAGCACAGTTTATGGGGAAGATCTTCTGCAGCAGATCTCAACACAGTATAAAAGGATATCATCTACAGAAGATCACAGCACAGTCTTTGGGGAAGATCATCTACAGCAGATCATAGTACAGTGTAGATGGGAGATCATCTATAGAAGATCAGAGTACAGCATAGGGGGAGGATCATCTATAGCAGATGTCAACACAGTGTATATGAGGTATCATATACAGAGCACAGTCTATTGGGAAGATCATCTACAGCAGATCACAGCACAGTCTATGGGGAAGATCATCTACAGAAGATGAGTGCACAGTTTGTAGGGAAGATCTTCTGCACCAGATCACAGCACAACATAGAGGGAAGATCATCTACAGCAGTATCTCATAGTTGTATAACGTTATAGATTTTTTACAGTGTGGATAAACTCCATCTTGGTTGTATCAACCCCAATGCATCTTCACTTTGTCCAAATCCTGTGACATTCTGTAGACGTCTTCCATGAAGATTTGTAAATTGCAGCTGTGGATACTTTTTTTTTTTTTTTTTCTTCCCCAAACTTGCCCCATAAACATGGAGATTCCTGAATATGTCAGCGTTTCGGGGTAGAGGCGCGTTGTGTTCCTCGGCAGTGGCGGTGCCATGCAGCTACATAAATAGACATAAAATCCCCATAAAAACCCTGAAATATGGCGAGCAATTAAAATGCAGAAAAATGGAGAGAAAATTTGCTGTTTTGTTTTATCTTTACTGCCGCAAAGTGGAACCCTAACAATAATTTATTGCGTTCCGTGTCTCGACAAGAAAGCTGCGCAGATGGAGACACCTAATTACCGCCGCTGCATCCCGCCATAAAAGAAACACATTATACCTGAGACAGAAGCGCATGCTAAACACCTTAACCCCCTGGTATCACAAGGCGACAGGCATCTCCATCACTGCAGGGGGCGCCATTGCGTCACTACAGGGCATCATCAGAACCAAAACCACAGGAGCTGACAATTTAACCTCTACAGAAAATACTATGTATAACGTTGTACATCCAGAGCTGTAATCATATTGTAGACTCTAGTCACACCCAGAGCTGTATTCATAATTCTGCTTTATGTTACAATCACATATATAATTCTGCTGCTACATTGGTCTTCTGCGTCCTTCTCCACTCACAGTCAGAGCTGCGTACGTAAATCTACTGTTATGTCCTGTTTTATACTCCAATCACATATAAAGCCCCTTCTAAAATCATATCCATTGTTCATGTCATAGTGCTTCTGGAGTCCCATGTTTTATACTCTAGTCACTACTCAAGCTGCATTCTGTGGCACTATATATAGAAGTCATTTAGCTCCAGCATGTGAGATGTCTAACCCTATAGCCAAAATCTGACAAGGACTGAAGTGTTTGCATTCACTGACAGCAAGCAGAGATCTCGATGATGATCTCGGAATCAGAAGATGGGGAATAAGCAGAGTTGGAAGTCGCGATGTGCTGCAGAGTGTTTTATTGTGTACATCTAGGACTGTGGTCAGTGACACCTCCTGCGCTGATCGTATCTCTCTCCCTCCAAGTCAGTAAATAGGGGCCCAGAAACTGGCGTTGGCAACGACAGCATCCCCCCAAATCTCATGAAGATCGGCTTCTCGTCCCCCAGGTGAAGGGCAGAAATCTCCTCCGACACATCCGACTCTTCTTCTCTCTGCTCCAGCGTCTCCATATGGGAAAACTGCAAGAGAAGGAGAATCATCAGAGGGTAGATATTACAGCACAACCCTAAAGCTCAGATTACCTGTCCTGTATAATACTCCAGAGCTGCACTCACTATTCTGCTGGTGCAGTCACTGTGTACATACATGACATTACTTATCCTGTACTGATCCTGAGTTACATCCTGTATTATACTCCAGAGCTGCACTCACTATTCTGCTGCTGGTGCAGTCACTGTGTACATACATGACATTACTTATCCTGTACTGATCCTGAGTTAAATCCTGTATTATACCCCAGAGCTGCACTCACTATTCTGCTGCTGGTGCAGTCACTGTGTATATACATGGCATTACTTATCCTGTACTGATCCTGAGTTACATCCTGTATTGTACCCCAGAGCTGCACTCACTATTCTGCTGCTGGTGCAGTCACTGTGTACATACATGACATTACTTATCCTGTACTGATCCTGAGTTACATCCTGTATTATACACCAGAGCTGCACTCACTATTTTGCTAATAATAGATATTTTGTATGTGTAGATTCTGGTCACGGAGCCGCCCCTGGATGTGGAGGAGATGGAGTACAGTCACACTTCCCCAGACCCGGATACCTCATACAGTGTTTCCTCGATGTCAGAGAAGAATAATCCGGACAGTGTGTGAGCGCTCTCCATGGAAAGAACTGACACATTTTAGTAAAGTTTAAAAAAAACAGGAAAAAAAAAACTGAAGAAATAAAAAAAAAAAACTGATAGAATTCTGGTTATTTTCATCAATGGAATATAATCTATTTTGCATCATGGAAATATAATCACAGAGGAAATAAAAGGTTTATCACCCAGGAGTTGCCTCCCCTGCACATGTACACAGATCAGGGGGGAGGAGCCTGGGAGCCGTATTCACAGAATCCGATGCAATCAGGAAGATTTCTTATCTGAACCGTTTACCTATAAAAGGAAATCAACCATAAAATCCATCATGATAAATCAGGGACTCTTACTCATAGACCCAGGCACCGTTACTCTGGTAATCTGCTCAATTTCATGTTTTTTTTTTCCTTTTACATTGCAACATTGTTTACTTTGTTTGCGTTTCTGTTTCCCATGACAACAATCTTACCTGAAACAAACTGGTTCTCAATCAGTAATGATTACACCTCAGCCTGTAACCATAAAAAGGGGACATATAATATCATCATAGACAGGATTCATTACAATAATACTGATGTTGCAGGGTCAGGAGGGGCTGTAATGTCTGTAGTGTAATAATATCACATGTTATGGATGATACATGGTACAGGGTCAGGAGGGGCAGGACGGGGCGGGATGTCTATGCAGTTGTAATAATAACATGTCATGGATGATCAGTTGTACAGGTCGGAGGGGTGTAATTGTTGTAGTGTAATAATATCACATGTTATGATGAACAGGGGCAGGGTCAGGACGGGGCCCGGGATTGTCTGCAGTGAATATCACATGTTAGGATGATACATGGTAACAGGGTTAGGAGGGGGGGGGGGGGGGGGGTCGGGAGATGTCTGCAGGTAATAATTAAACTGTATGGATGGTTCACAGGGTCAGGAGGGCCGGGTTGTCGCAGTGTAATAATATCACAGTTATGAATGATTACAGGGTACAGGGTCAGGAGGGGCCGGGATGTCTGCAGTTGTGTTGTAATAATTAACTGTTATGGATGGTACCTGGTACGGGTCAGGAGGGGCGGGATGTTCTGCAGTTGTAATAAATCACATGTATGGAGATACATGGTACAGGGTCAGAGGGATGGGATCTGCCCAGGTGTAATAATATCACATGTATGGATGATCCAGGGTACGGTCAGGAGGGGGATGGGATGTCTGCAGTGTAATAATATCCATGATATGGAGCTACATAGTGGTTACCGGGCAGGAGGGGCGGGGACTTGTGAGGGATGTAGCAGTTGTAATAATCTCACAGGTTATGGATTGATACATGGTACAGGGCAGGAGGGGAGGATTATGCAGTGTAATAATAATATACACATGTATGAAGGATACATGGTACAGGGTCAGGAGGGAGCGGGTGTCTGCGTGTAGTAATAATCACATGTTATGGATTTGATACATGGTAACAGGGTCAGGAGGGGGGGGGAGGTCTGAGTGTATAATATTAACATGTTATGGATGATACAGTACAGGGTCGGAGGGGCCGGGATGTCTGCAGGGTAATAATATCCATGTTATGGATGATACATGGTAAGGTCGGAGGAAGCCCAGGTGCTGCCATTGGTTGTAATAATATCACATGTTATGAATGATGCATGGTAGATAGGGTCAGGAGGGGTAGGATTTCTGCCGTGTAAATATACTGTTCTGCATGAGGCATGGTATAGGGTAAGGAGGGGCTGGGAGCAGCAGTTGTAATAATTCACCATGTTATGGATGATAAATGGTACGGGCAGGAGGAGCAGGGATTGTCCTGCAGTGTAATAAGATCACATGTTATGAATGATACATGGTACAGGGTCAGGAGGGGCCGGGATGTGCAGTTGTAATAATATTTACAGGGTATGGATGATACATGGGACCGGGTTTCAGGAGGGGCCGGGATGTCTGCAGTGTAATACTTAGCACAGGTTATGGACGATACTGGTACAGGGTCAGGAGGGCCGGATGTCTGCAGTGTTAATAATATCACATGTTTAGGGGACTGACAGGGTAAGGAGGGGTGGGATTGTCTGATAGTGTTGTAGAATACTATCACATGTTAGGATGGTACATGGTACAGGGTCCAGGAGGGCTGGGTTTGGGAGTCTGCCAGTGTAATAATATCACATGTTATGGATGGTACATGTGTACAGGGTCAGGAGGGGATGGTGTCTGCATGTAATAATATCACATGTTAATGGATGAAATGGTACAGGGTTAGGAGGGGGGGGGTCGGGATGTCTGCAGGTAATAATATCACTGTTATGGATGGTAAAGGGTTCAGGACGGGGCCGGGTTGTCTGCAGTGTAATATATCACATGTTTTATGGATGAGACATGGTACAGGTTCAGGAGGGGCCCGGGGATGCTGAGTTGTAAAATATCAATGCCATGTATGGATGGGACAGGGTACAGGGTCAGGAGGGGCTTGGATGTCTTGCAGGGTAATAATATCACGTTATGTGATGATAATGGTAAATGGGTTTTAGATGGGGGGGGGGCGCGGGAGTGGTCAGTGTAAGTAATATCCACATTTAGGATGGATGGTAGCCGGTTCAGAGGTTGGCCGGTAGTCTGCATGTATAATATATCTACAGTAGGGTGATACATGGTGGATGGTTCAGGGAGGGCGGGATGGTTCTGGCAGTGTAATAATAACACATGTTATGGATGATACATGGTACAAGGGTCAGGAGGTGGCCTGGATGTCTAAGCTGTAATATAACATGTTTTTAGCCATGGTACAGGTCCAGGAGGGGCCGGGTTCTGGCAGTGTTATTAATATCACATTTTATGGATGAATACATGGTACAGGGTCAGGAGGCGGAGAATGTCTGCAGTTGTAATATATACACATGTTAGATGATAACATGTAACTAGGTCAGGCAGGGGGCGATATGTCTGCGTGTAATTCACATGTATGGATGATTACCATGTACAGGGTATGGAGGTGGGGGGGGGCACGGGGGCGTCTGCAGTTAATAATAATCAATGTTATGGATTGATACATGGTACAGGTTCAGGAGGGGATGGGGATGTCTGCCGTGTAATAATATCACCATGTTATGGATGGTACAGTTCAGAGGGGCGGGATGGTCGCAGTGTAACATATCACATTATGGATGTGAAAATGGGTACAGGTCAGGAGGGAGGGGGATTGGCTGAAGTAATATATCACATATGTTATGGATGGTACAGGGGTCAGGAGGGGCCGGGATTTATGTCTGCAGTGTAAAATAACTCACATGTTATGGATGTACATGGTGACAGGGGTCAGGAGGGGCCCGGGAGCTGAGTGTAATAATACACATGTTATGGATGATACATGGTACAGGGTAAGGAGGGGCGGGGCTTTGTATGCCCGTTGTCATAATATCACAGTATGGATGCTACATGGTACAGGGTCAGGAGGGGGCCGGGAGGGATGTCTGCGTGTTTGAACAATATCACATGTTATGGATGATACATGGTACAGGTTTTCAGGAGGGAGCGGAATGTTGCAGTGTATAATATCACATGTAAGGAGGGATACATGGTAGGGTCCGGAGTGGGCCGGGTGTTGCTGACAGGGTAATAATAGCACATGATGGACGATACATGGACAGGGTCAGGCGGGGCCGGGATGTCTGCCAGTGTAATAATATCACATGTTATGGATGGACATTGGTTACAGGGCGAGGGGGGAGGGCGGGATTTCTGCAGTGAATAATGCACATGTGATGGATGGTACAGGGTTCAGGAGTGATGATGGAACAAGTCTTCCAGTGTAATCAATATCACAGGTTATGGATTGATATACATGGTACAGGGTCAGGAGGGGATGGGATGTATCCAGTGTAATAAATCACATGCTCTGGATGGACATGGTACCGGGTCAGGAGGGGTGGGATGTCTGCAGTGTTAATAATACACATGTTATGGATGTACATGGTACAGGGTCAGGAGGGGGCCAGGATGTCTGCAGTGTAATATATCACCAGGTTATGAATGCTAACAGGTACAGGGTCAGGAGGGATGCGGGATGTCTCAGGGTAGTAATATCACAGTTATGAATGATCAGGTCAGGGTCAGGAGGCTGGGAATGCTGCAGTGAAATATATCACATGTTATGGATGATACATGGTACAGGGGCGGAGGGCCGGGATTTCTGCAGTGTAATAATATCATCATGTGTGGATGATAAGAGTACAGGGTCGGCGGGGCCGGGATGTCTGCAGTGTTGTAATAATATCACATGTTATGGATGTGATACATGGTACAGGTAAGGGGAGCCAGGGATGTTCTGCAGGTTAATAAATCACATGTATGAATGATGCATGGTTAAGGGTCAGGAGGGTAGGATTCTGCAGGTGTAAAATATCACATGTTAGACTGATGCATGGTATAGGGTCAGGGGGGCTGGATTGTCTGCAGTTAGTGTAATAAATATCACATGTGTATGGATGATACAGGGTGACAGGTTCAGGAGGAACGCCGCGGATGTCTGCAGTGTAACATATAACATGTTATGAAGGATACATGGTACAGGGTCAGGACGTGGGCTGGGATGTCGGCAGTTGAATGGTAATAATGTCACATGTATGGATGGTAACAGGGTCAGGAGGGACTGGGAGGATGTCCTTTTTTGTTGCCGTGTAATGTTAAATAATATCCAGTTATGGATGAGACATCGGAAGGTGGCAGGAGGGGGGGATTGTCTGCGTGTACAAAATCACATGTTATGATGATACATGTACTAGGTCGAGGGAGGGGGCGTGGGAGTGCTGCAGTTGTAAAATGCACATGTTATGGACGGATAATGGTACAGGGTCAGGAGGGCCGGGGAGTCTGCAGTGTATAATATCAAATGTTATGGATCGTAACCGTGGTCAGGAGGGGCTGGGATGTCCTGCCGTGTAATAATATCCACATGTTATGGATGGTTACAGGGTCAGTGCGGGCCGGGATGTTCAGTGTAATAATATCACATGTTAATGGATGGTACATGGTACAGGGTCAGGAGGGGCTGGGAGTCTGCAGTTGTAATAATATCACGGTTATGGATTGATTACAGGTTACAGTTCAGGAGGGGGGGGGGGTCGGGAGTCTGGCAGTGTACTAAATCCATGTTATGGATGGTACCTGGTAGGAGGGGCCGGGTGCGGCAGGTACTATATCACATGTTATTGAAGGATAAAGATTACAGGGTCAGGAGGGGGCCGGGATGTCTGCAGTGTAACAATATCATTGTTATGGATGAACATGGAAAGGTTTCAGGAGGGAGCGGATATGTCGCAGTGTACCCATATCACATTTATGGATGATACATGGTACAGGGTCAGGAGGGGCGGGATAGGATGCGGCCATCAGTGCAATACTATCAATGTATGGAGGATAATGGTAACAGGTCAGGAGGGGCCGGGAGTCTGCCAGGTATAACGTCACATGTTGATGGATGATACATGGTACAGGGTAAGGAGGGGCTGGGATGTCTGCAGTGGTAATAAATGTCACATGGTATGGATGGTACAGGGCAGGAATGGGCCGGGATGTCTGCAGTTGTAATAAGATCACATGTTAGGATGATACATGGTACAGGGTCAGGAGGGGGCTGAGATGTTCTGCAGTGTAATAATATAATGTTATGGATTGATACATGGTAGGTACAGGGTAAGGAGGGGCTGGGTAGGCTGCAGTGAATAATACACAGTGTTATGGATGATGACAGGTACCGGGTCAAGGAGGGAGCGGGATGTTTGCAGTGTAAATAGAATACATGTTAGGGATGATACAGGTGGGTTTGTACCGGGGGTCAGGAGGGGCCGCGCTATGTGCTGTGTCCTATGATCACGTTATTGGGGGTTGGATTTTAGGGGTAGTTAGTTAGACACAGATTATGAGTTTTAGGAACCATGTGGAATCCAGAAGGCGGAATTGGTTTTTTTTATCCCCACAAGCTGCGACAATTGCGGTCCTCCCCTTTCTGGAGTACTGAAGGGCCAGTGAGGCGCGAGCACATGTGGCTCAGTCATGCTCCATGATTTATAAGTATGTCAGCAGATCCTGATCTCAGAAGAAACATAAGGAATCAGGATTGTGCCAGCAATTCTCCTTACGGCTCAGAATATAATCCATTTATCATTCAGATTAGTTCTTAAACTACAAGGAAAATGCACCACCGCGTACTCAGGGGGGCCAAGGATCAGCTAGGTACCAGCAGCGCTGGCCTCATGCCTACGCACGGCCAGTAGTTATTTTCTGTGATATGGACTATTGTAGCCGATTGTACAAGGTCCGGCAGGCCAGGAAGGTACTTTATAATGCGCTGGCTGATGACTCGATGACGGCCCCAATTAGGGTGAACATTATCTTATAAACTAAAGTTTTAGAGAAAAAGTGTTTGTAAGTTTCAGAAATAGGAAGGATAGTCATAGATGTGCTTCAGAAGTCAGCTCGCGCGGTAAACTGTGGACTAGACAGTCCATCTGTAGATTGGTTTAAGACCATTCTAGGTAAACAACTACTACAGCATGCTTGACATCTTCGTCGCCCGACAGCTATAGGACAAGATTAAAAGGAGACAGCTCTGAGTAGGATAGATCTGCAGTTACAAGGCAAAAATCCAGGTAGCTTCACCCTAGTGGGGGCGACAGAAACCAAAACTTTGTATAGTTTAAAACCCTATAGCATGGTGGTGAACCTATGGCACGCTTGCCAAGAGATGGAATACTATAGCCATTATGAGGGTACTCCGGACCAATATGCCCCGGTCAGAGCTCACAATCTTCATATATTACCAGCAAATTAAGAGATACTGTCGGAACACTATTTTGAAGAGACTCCAATGGTGTTGGAATGGAGGGGAAAACGTGGAGTGGACATGAACTTTAATACTGTTGTTTGGAGTTCCGCTAGACCCCACAATCTCTGCACAGAGAGAGACACACTGGAGAGAAGCTAGCGTGTATGTAGTGAGCTCCCCCTAGTGGTGGTGTATAATCTGTATGTAGTGATCTCCTCCTAGTGGTGGTGTATAATCTGTATGTAGTGATCTCCCCCTAGTGGTAGTGTATAATCTGTATGTAGTGATCTCCTCCGAGTGGTGGTGTATAATCTATATGTAGTGATCTCCCTCTAGTGGTAGTGTATAATCTGTATGTAGTGAGCTCCCCCTAGTGGTGGCTGTATAATCTGTATGTAGTGAGCGCCCACTAGTGGTGATGTATAATCTGTATGTAGTGAGCTCCCCCTAGTGGTGATGTATAATCTGTATGTAGTGAGCTCCTCCTAGTGGTGGTGTATAATCTGTATGTAGTGAGCTCCCACTAGTGGTGATGTATAATGTGTATGTATTGATCTCCCCCTAGTGGTGGTGTATAATCTGTATGTATTAGTTGCATTAGATTGGTGGTTGCTCCAGGTTTATGGATCCTCCCTTTTATATCTTTGTTGGTGTTATGGGACTATTTTTCTAGTCCTATAGATGGTTAGTGATTAGTCCATCACTGATCGCTGCTGATGACATCACATATTTGGAGGTCTCCTTTATCTTTCTGGGCTCATATTGCTCCACCCCCCTCAGCCTTTTCCTCCCGGCTGGGATATGAGGTGCTATATTGGCAGATGTTCACATTTTGCTGATTTTAGGAACTGTCAATGATTTTGACTGCAATATCTGAGAGAATAAGGCGGAAAAGACATCTGCTCGAGGAGGACATTTACGATAATCTAAAAATACAACACATCTCACCGTCTGTGGATCCGTGCCCGTGTGGACTGTGATTTGTTGTGGGGCATGCTGGTCTCTGTGGTTTCCTCCCCATCCATTCACGCTAATTACTGGAAGTCGAGATCTGGTGGATTATGGTAAGAACTCCACAGTGCCACCTCCTGGCTTCATAGGGAACTGCAGCCTCCTCTGCCCTACCCAGATTTATCCGCCAGCAGCCCCTTCCCTTTAATGTTAAAGCCCTGTGCCTGTGATTTCCATGGCGCCTTCATCTCATTATCCTGGGACTCCCTTATATTAGCTGTAGTTTTGGTGCAGTGTGTCAGGGCAGCACGCTTAGGTATTATCTATTTATCAGATAATGTTGGGTCCTGATGTGAAGTAATTAGTATTCGGTGTCTAATCAAGTCGTTATCCGTCACATTAGCTTCATGTCACCGCGACAGGACGATACCTGGAACGCTGCCTCATCACACCAGAGAATTAATGACCTGGAGAGGTCTGTTAATGAGGGAAATCTGGTCCGAGACCAGGGGGGGGGGGGGGGGGGGCAGCAATGGGTTTGGGGTGAACTGCTGAGACTAGTGGTTCTACAGCTTCTCCCATGTAAAACATTCCACAAATAATCCTCTGAGATCCCCTCCTACTATCATGTATGATGTGTGCAGTCTCATGTGTGATG
This sequence comes from Engystomops pustulosus, assembly GCA_019512145.1. Lineage (NCBI taxonomy): Eukaryota > Metazoa > Chordata > Amphibia > Anura > Leptodactylidae > Engystomops > Engystomops pustulosus. The sequence continues at coordinate 121,309 of WNYA01000225.1, read as the reverse complement.
TCACAGCAGCTGTTTGGAGGGGGGTACTGGGACTGCTGTCATGGGCCCAGACAGTTTTACAATATTGACTACTGTGAGACCCCAGAGACTTTATTGGCTACTGTGGTGGCACTGTGACAATATTCGCTGCTGT
>WNYA01000225.1:0-119771 GCA_019512145.1 Engystomops pustulosus | reverse complement strand
ATGGGGGTTTGTCCCGTTTAGCGGAGATGTCGTGGGGTGTAGGATGAGATAGTGGGTGCCTTGTTGTAGCAGAGATGTAGGAGTGGGGTTGTTGTAGCTGATATGTGGGGTTTAGTGTCTTGTGTAGTGGGGAGTAGATGATATAGTTGGGTGTCTTGTGTAGTGGAGATGTAGTGGGGTGCTAGAGGAATTAAGGGGGTGTCGTCTATAGCAGACATGGAGTGGGGTGTTAGATGATATAGTGGGGGTGTTCTTGTGTAGCGGAGAGTATGTAGTGGTAGAGATGATAACGGTGGGTGTCCTGTGTAGTGGGATGTAGTGGGGGTAGGATGATATAGTGGGGTGTCTTGGGTAGTGGAGTGGTGGGAGAGTAGTGGGGGGTTTGTTGTTGTAAGATGATATAGGGGGTTCTGTGTATTGGGGGGATAGATGATATATTGGGGTCTGGTTGTAGTGGAGATGTAGTGGGGTGTAGATGATATAGTGGGGGGTGTCTTGTGTAGTGGGGTATAGATGATATAGTGGGGTGTCTTGTTGTGTAGTGGGTATAGATGATATAGTGGGATGTCTTGTGTAGTGGAGATGTAGTGGGATGTAGATGATATAGTGGGGTGGTCTTGTGCTATAGGAGAGGGTTAGTGGGGTTGTCAGCTGATATAGTGGGGTGTATGGGTGTAGTGGGGTATAAGATGATATGTGGGGTTTGTCGTGTGGCGGGAGTGTCGGGGGTGTAGATGATATAGTGGGGTGTCTTGTGTAGTGGAGATGTAGTGGGGTGTAGATGATTATAACTGTGGGGTTCTTGGTAGTGGAGATGTAGTGGGGTGGAGATGATATAGTGGGGTGTGTCTGGGGTTTGTAGCGGAGACTGTAGTGGGGTGTAGAGATATTAGTGGTTTTTGTCCCCGGTAGCGGAGAGGTAGTGGGGTGTTTGTAGATGAATTAGTGGGGTTTTGGGTGTCTTGGAGCAGAGATGTAGGGGTGTTTTGTAGATGATATAGTGGGGTGTCTTGTGTAACGGAGATGTAGTGGGGTGTAGATGATATAGTGGGGTTGTCCTGTGTAGTGGAGATATAGTGGGGTATAGATGATATAGTGGGGTGTCTTGTGTAGTGGAGATGTAGTGGGGTATAGATGATATAGTGGGGGTGTAGTGTAGTGGAGATGAGGGTTGTAATGATATAGTGGGGTGTCTTGTTGTAGCGGAGATGTTGTATGGGGTGTAGATGATATTGGGGGGGTCTTGTGTAGCAAGATGTCGTGGGTTTGTAGAGATATAGTGGGGTGTCCAGTTAGCGGAGATGTAAGTGGGGTGTAGGATTGTGAGAGAGGTGGGGGTCTTGTGTAACGGAGACTTGTAGTGGGGTGTAGTTATGAATAGTGGGGGTTCCCTGTGTTCGTGGAGAGGTAGTGGGGTGTAGATCTATAGTGGGGTGTTGTTGTCATTTGTTTGTAGGTGGGGTGTAGATGTAGAGCTTGTGTTAGCTGATTATAGTGGTTGTTGTGTTTGTTGTCGCGGAGATGTTAAGTGGGGTTGAGATGGTTTGTAGATTTGTTTTCGTAGTGTAGATGATATTGGGTATCTTGTTTTGGTAGTGGAGAGTAGTGGGGTGTTAGATGATCTAGTGGGGGTTGGGGCAGGGGGGTGACTTGAGAAGAGAGTGTAGTGGGGTGTTGTGGTTAGAGGTGTGGGGGTTTGTTGAGTGATATGGTAATTTAGTGTTAGATTATGATTATAGTGGGGTTTTTGGTTCTGTGTAACGGCGATCTAAGGGAGGGGGGGGGAGAGAATCGACTGAGGGGGGGGGGCCGTTTTCAGGTGAAGGGGGCTTGGCAGGGGAGATTCAGTAGTGCCACGGGTTTGTAGAGGAAGGAGAGGGAGGGTAGAGGTGTATGGTGGAGTGGAGACGGCGGTTCTAGTGGCGGAGTGGCGCGGATGTGAGAGTGGGGGGGGTTAGTATCGTGAGAGGAGAGGTAGGGGGGTGGAGATAGAGAGCGGGGGGGGTTTTTGCGTATGGGTATGGGACCGAGGTCGAGTGGGCAGGGAGGTGGGTGTATTATTGGGTGGGTATAGAGATATGGGGGGGGTAGGTTGTCAGGTTGTAGCGCGGAGAGTGGAGTGGAGGATGTAGCTGTATTGTTGTTGTAGGAGGATATGGTGGGGTTTCTGGTTGTAGAGGAGATGTAGTGGGGCCCTGTGGTGTAGATGACTATAGTGGGGTGTCTTGTGTAGTGGGGTGTAGATGATATTGTATGTATATGATTTGTTTGGTAAGATGGCTAGTGGGAGGGTGTCTGTGTTTTTGAGCGGAGAGAGGATTAAGTGGGGTTTGTAGTGATATAGTGGGGTTCTTGCGAGCATAGTGGAGATGTAGTGGGGTGTAGATGATATAGTGGGGTAGGTTGGGGTGTGTCTTCTGTAGTGGGGTGTGTGTATGTGGTGAGATGAAAGTGGGGGTGTAGATTGTAGATGTCATAGTGGGGGGTCTTCAGTAGCAGAGATTATGGAGTGGGGGGTGTTGTGGTTAGATGTATAGTGGGGGTTTTGGGGTTTGTGTATTGTGCTTTTAACGGAATTGTATTGGAGGAGAGGTGGGAGGGGGGGGGAGAATTCAAAGGAGATGAGAGAAGGGGGGGTCCGGAGGCGGGGTGGAGGGGGGGAGGGGGATTGGAGTGGGGGGGGGGGGGGGGGGGTAGATACGGAGAGGGATAGTGGGGTGAATTACTGTGGGTAGAAGAGGAGTATGTGTCAGTGGGGGTAGATGATGTAGATGAGATGTTGTTGGGTAGAGGGGGTTCTTCCGTGTGTAGAGGATTTAGTTGGGGTGTGTTGGTTGTAGAGGTTGATCGGTTTGGGGTAGATGATTTTGCTGGGTGTAGAGATTATAGGGGGTGACTTGGTTAACGGAGATGTTAGTGGGGGTGTAGATGATATCTATAGGGGGGGTCCTTGTGTGTAACGGAGATTGTAGTGGGTGTAGATGTATAGTGGCGGTTGTGTTGTAGTAGATGATAGATGATATAGTGGGGTGCCTTGTGTAGTGGAGATGTAGTGGGGTGTAGGATGATTGGTGTGTGTAGGATGAAATAGGGGGAGTCTTGTGTAACGGAGGATGTAGTGGGGTTTGTGTAGTGATATAGTGGGGTTGTCCTGGTAGGGAGATGATATAGTGGGGTGTGTAGATGATATAGGTGGGGTTGTCCGTTGTAGCGGAGATTGTAGGGGGGTGTATTGTTATTGTAGTGTAGATTAATATTGTGGGGGATGTCTTGTGTAGTGGAGATGTAGTGGGGTTTATAGATTGATTATAGATGATAGAGGGTGTGTCGTTGTGTAGTTTTTTCTTCTTGTAGCGGGGACGAGGTAGTGGGGGTGTTGTAGTGATTGTGTAGATGATAATTGTAGGGTGTCTTTGTGCTTTGTAGTGGAGATGGTTAGTGGGGTTGTAGATGAATAGTGGGTTGTCCGTTGAGCGCGAGAGGTGTGGGTTGTAGATGATATAGTAGGGTGTCCTGTGGCGGAGATGTAGGGGGTGTTGTTGTAGGGGATATAGTGGGGGTAGTAGTGTGGGGTATGGTGTATGTGGGGTAGGCGAGATCTTGGAGTGGAGGGAGAGATATAGTGGGTGTTTGTGTTAGAGGGATTTGTAAGTTGGTAAGGAGAGATGTTAGGGGGGTTGTTCGATGAGAGTGATGTTTGAGATGATATAGTGGGGTGTCTGGTTGTGCGAGGGATTGTACAGAGATGTGTGGGGTGTTTGTGAGAGTAGTGTAGATGATATAGTCTGCGCTGTTGACCCGGTTGTGTTTTTGTAGCGAGCCGTGCGTTGGCGTGAGTCTTGGTGGTGGCTTTCTGCTAGATGTAGATTCATTCCCTCGAAGGGCGCATCTGATGGAGACATTAGATCAGCGGCGGAATTGCGGATACTAGTATTAAGGGCGGAGGTCGCCGTCCCGTGGTCATGGATTCCGCACAGCCCGATCCTCGTCGCAGTGGAAACCAAACAAACATTCCGGAAGGGCCAATCTCATTTTTTTTATCTGCCCAATTCAAACTTAATATGTCAGAAATTTGTTTGTGCCACCAATGGAGAAATCTGGATATTTTTTCGCTTCCATCTCAGGAAGGAAAAGGAATTACGCGGACAGCGCTGGGGCAAATAAAAGAGCAGCGCGTTGTCACATACCCCCGCGCCCCACTAATCCAGCAACACGTCTCCGCAAAGGTATGAATTGTGCGCCGCTGGAGTCGCGGGGGACAGACAAACTGGAGGGGCTGTTTGATCTAATGCTGCGTCATTTTATGGCCGCCATTCACGCCGCTATTTGTAACCGTAACTTTAAGCAGCCGCAGGCGGCACAGGGTACGGAGGCGCAATGCTCTTGGGATTTGGGGAGCAATCTATACGAGTCTAAGTAGTTGATTGATGTTTTAATAGCTTGTCTGGGAGGATATGGGATGCGGCCCCCGAAATATATCTTCACCATTAGATTCTCTGAGGCTTAGGCTTTGTTATACAATGATCACCTCGGGTGATCTCGGTTTGAGACAAACATCAGTCGCACAAACTGTATCTTGTCTGTCCTGATAGTTGTTATGTATCAGTCAGGAGGCCAGAGGATTTTATATGAAGCCGCATACAATTGCTAACAAACCTTCAGCGGATGAGTTTTTCAGCCCCTGGCTGTTAAGATAAGAAGGATGTTGAACGATTCACGACAGCAGCAGAGACTAGATAAGAATGGATTTTGGTGTCATTGAAACAGAAAAGTTAAATGTTCACGTTGTGTGGGGTAACAGTATCAAGGAAATTGGCGGGGTACAGTCCAGTGGGTGGGGTACAGTTGGAAGGGCAATGTGGGAATGTAGTCAGTAATGTAATGGGGGGTGGTACAAGCTGTCAGGCAATGTGGAGGTACAGTTGGGCAGCCCCCCCAATGACTTTTCAGGCGAGTCTTAGCTGCAGTAAATGTGATAAATCCACCGGCCCGGCAGTGCCTCAGGGGTCCTGATAATAAAGCAGAGGAGCTAGCGCCTGGGACCCGCTGATAAACTCTCATCCATGTAGAACAGGATCAACCTTTATGGTGGGGTGAACTATACCCTATTAAAAGCTTCAGGGGCGCACAAGGCGGGAGAGGCGCAGGGGAACAACGGTACACTCATGTCCTTCAAAGAAGTTTCCCAAGATGATAACTGGAAAATCTTCTCATTCTTCTGCTGCGGCGGCTGGGGGAGGGGGATAGAGCACAAGTACCTATGCCTCACCGCACCTGGAGGAGGAGCAGAGGCCAAAGCAGCAAGAGGCTGCAGGAGAGGAGCGGTTGAAAAAGCGGGGGTGGTCGAGACGCAAATAAATAGTGGTTTAGGATGAGGGTCTGCAGCAGCACAGACTATTTCAGGACGGGGCAGTGTTTCAGCATGAGGGAGGTCACAGGACTGAAGACACATAGGGGCCTATTTACTAAAGAGTATCCGGAACGCCTCACTTTAGTGATTCTCACTTTAGTTGATTATTTCCGGTTTTGCTCCCGATTTTATTTGGATTTTTGCCCACGTGATCTCGGGATGTGGCGCTTTGGCGCCGGCTTGCATGCGACAGAAATTCGGGGGGGGGGCGTTAGCCCCCCCCTAGCCGTTCTGACAACACGACGGATTGGACAATTAAAACCCGAATGGTGTCGCAAGATCAAGCACTCAATGCACGGGAAAAGAAGAAGGTGGTGTGTTGTGGTGAACTCAGGCGGAACCTCGGTGAAGAAGGAAGGACACGGATGGAGGATTGCAGAAACTCGGGGGGGGGGCGCCCGGATCTCTAGTGAATTGCGGGCAGAACCGAATCTCGTAGAACAAAACGCACTCAGCGCGGATGGCGACAGGACGGGGTGGTAGGTAAGTAAATCTGCCCCATAGTAATAAGGGCCCTCTGCAGCACAAAGTATTTTAAGGAGCGGAGTGGATAAGGGTGAGTGAGGTTGGAGGAGTGTGCGAGTGAAGTGGGTGTTGTGTAGTGGTTGAGCGAAACAGTGAGTGATATTGCTTAGTAGAGTGATCTTTTGTAAGCTGAGGTGAGGTTGATTGCTTTGTGGCACTATCTCACCATCATTCACAATTGGCTTTAATACGAAAAATTATTAACTGAATCTTACTCCCAATCTGCAGCAGAAGTGGGAGGGAAGCGGATCCTCACCGGACATATTGGTCTCAGAGTCAGGCGGGGGGGGGAAGGGGGGGGAGGGAAGGGAAGGGAATGGGGAACACATTGATGTGAGGAATTTTCTTAGATGAGCGATTTTCCATTACATTGAAATGTGTCTGGTGTGCAAAATGAATGGTATAAACCTTGTGCCAAGAACGCGCGGACTGTTCTCAGTCATGTAAACCATTCCCGAGGAATTGTCCATTATCATAGCGGACGGAACATCGGAAGTCTGCAAGTGATCAGACCATAATAACTGCAATGTATTAAGAGAAATACAGTATATAGGTAGATAGAATTATAGGAGGAAGATGTATATACCTAAAAATAAAAGGGGTGTCTCCTGAAAACGTTTGAGAAATAAGTTGCACTCCAAAAAAAATATTAAAAAGATGAGTTCTTAATTAAAGTGCGACATTTCAGACATTATACAATCACAAACAATGGGGACACATTTACTCTTACCCACCCCCGTCCTGATATATCTGAGGGCTGCGTTCTTTGTCCTACGAGGGGGATTCGGAGAGCTAGCTTGCCGCGAATTCCCTAAGATTGTTGGTCCAATTCCTGCATGTGTCACTTTCCCCAACTAGGTCCACGGAGTCGTAACCATCTTTCTCGGTGTATGTCAGGGCATTGCTAGCTGGCACATTTTTAAATCCCACGGGGGTCCGAATATCCATTGGATCGTTCCGACACCCTTGATTCGAGGCCACGACCGTATACCCACTTCATCACACCACCTCCTTTCTCTGCAGGATCGTGCACCCAACTTTCCGTGCACACGGCACTTTATACCGGGCAGGATCCACGCATCGCGCAATCTTTGCTGTGGAACTAAGAGGGAGATAAGGCCCACATTTATAGATCATTATGAGGTCATGTTGTATAATGGTGGAACACTTCATCTGGGATTAAATGTAAGTTTATGGGGCACCCATTTTATTACTTGTCGAGGGAGGAGTTCACCCGAAGGCATTTTCTGACGATAATGCACTGTGCGTTGCTTACTAAGATTGTTGCGGCTGATTATATCCTGCATGGGTCGTTCCTCAGCTCAGGATCCGCGGACTCCCTTCTTCTTCTGGTGCATGTAAGCGCTGGACTGCGACCACAATTTGAAAGTCGCATAGAAGCCAGCGCAAGCGAACCACAAGCGATCGCGATGTTTGCAACACAATACACCGCCAAACCCTGTTAAAATACCGGTAAATTAAAAGCTGCGGCAAATCCCGGGAGAAAACCGTAAAACGTCCGACCAAAATGCCGTGATCGCGGGACCCGTAGTAAATAAGCCTCTATATGTTTCAGTTTTTGGTAATATGCACCTGCTGTGATCACATGACAGTTTTTCATTTGCTTATAGCAGACATGTTAGATTTGTCACATGGATTGAGAAAGAGTTGAGGAAAGGATTCTGGAATACGTTTGAAACTCGCAGTTGGGTTGTTAAATAAAGTTTTGTTTCACCAAGTTTTTTAGGATGCACTTTCATTTTTTTAAAAATAACTAGAGGAGATGAGGAAAAGGAAATACAGAAAAAATATTGAAATACAAAAATCTCCAATTGCACAAAACGGTGCGTTTTGAGGTCTTTTTATGTGCCACATTGTCGTTCATAAAGCACGGTGCTATGGGTACAGTAGGTGCTTCCGCCTTGTAGTGGTTGACCCGTTGTTCGGTTTATTATAACCATGTGTGACATGTGAGAACCCGCCGCCCCCCATCTTCTGTCCTCTATAACTCATGAATAGTCATGGCGGCCTGAATTATTAAAGGGAATTCAAACCGATTCTTAAAGATGGTGGCGAGCCGTTCTTTCTACCGCCAGGCTGCGACATCACACAGATCGGTGTTACTGGACTAGAGCCTTGGAATTCATTATACACACAAAATACATGTCCTCCTCAAATGGCGATAACAAGAGAAGCTACGAACATGATGACATCACACGTATCAGCTCCAGGACACATGATGACATCACACTGCATCAGCTCCATGACACATGATGACATCACACTGCATCAGCTCCAGGCCATGATGGACATCACAGGTTATCAGCTCTGACAACATAAGAATCACCCTTTGCATCAGCTCCACGACACATGATGACATCACAATGTATCAGCTCCCTGGCACATGATGACATTGCACTGCATCAGCTCCATGGTACATGATAGACATTAACTGTCTCAGCTCGCCCAAGGGACACATTGATTGACATACACTGCATATGCTCCATGGACATCTGACATTCACATGCATCTGCCTCCATGGCACATGATGACATCACACTGCATCAGCTCCCTGGCACATAATGACATCACACTGTATTAGCTCCATGACACATGATGACATCACACTGCATCAGCTCCAGGACACATGATGACATCACACTGCATCTGCTCCATGGCACATGATGACATCCACGGCACTGATCCATGGAATATGGAATCACACTGCCAATCAGCTACCTGGCAATAAGACAATCATCACTGTATCAAGCTTCCATGAACATCATGCCACATCACACTGTTATCAGCTCCTGCACATGATGACATGCACTGCATCGCCCATGGGACATGATGGACATTACATGCATTCAGATACCAGGACCACATGAGACATCAACTGCATTCGCTCCATGGACATGATGACATCACACTGTATCAGCTCCATGACACATAATGACAATCACCATGCATCAGCTCCAGACAAATGATGGACTCACACTGTATTAGCTCCCTGGCCCTGATGACATTGCAATGATCAGTCCCTGGTACATGATGACATTACACTTGCATTCAGTCCTTAGGACACATGAGAACACACCCGGCATTGCTCCATGGCACATGATGACATCACACTGCATCTGCTCCATGGCACATGATGAATCCACCACGCATCAGAGCCCGGGCACATAATGACATTCACACGTTAGCTTCCAGACACATGATGACATCACACTGCATCAGCTCCAGGACACATGATGACATCACACTGCATCTGCTCCATGGCACATGATGACATCACACTGCATCTGCTCCATGGCACACATGATCGAACATCACACTGCATCGCCCCTTTGGCACATAAGACATCACATGTATTCAGCTCCATGACACCATCATGACATCACACTGGATAAGCTCCCTGCGCCACATGAGGACATCGCACTGCCTATCAGCTCCATGGTACATGATGACAGTCACACATGCATCAGATACAGACACATGATGACATCAAACTGATCTTCTCATGGCACATGATGACATCACAACTGCATAGCTCCATGGACACTCATGAAAATTAACATGCATCAAGCCCAGACGCACATATGACATCACACTGCATCAGCTCCTGGCACATGATGACATCACACTGCATCAGCTCCCTGGCACATGATGACATCACACTGCATCAGCTCCAGGACACATGATGACATCACACTGCATCTGCTCCATGGCACATGATGACATCACACTGCATCAGCTCCCTGGCACATAATGACATCACACTGTATCAGCTCCATGACACATAATGACATCACACTGCATCAGCTCCATGACACATGATGACATCACACTGTATCAGCTCCATGGTACATGATGACATTACACTGCAGCAGCTCCCGGACACATGATGACATTACACTGCAGCAGCTCCAGGACACATGATGACATCACACTGCATCTGCTCCATGGCACATAATGACATCACACTGCATCAGCTCCCTGGCACATAATGACATCACACTGTATCAGCTCCATGACCACTTAAATGAAAGCACCACCACTGCCATCAGCTCCATGACACCATTGATGACATCAACACTTCATCAGCTCCCGAACATGATGACATTGCAATCGCATCAGCTCCATGGACATGATGACATTTACACTTTGACATCGTCCAGGACACATGATTAATACACTGCATCTGCTCCATGGCACATGATTGACAATCACACTGCATTGCTTCCATGGCCCAATGAATGTGAGCTCACACTGCATCAGCTCAATGGACAACTCATATATGCCATCACACTGTATAGCTCCATGACACATGATGACATCACACTGATCAGCTCAGGACAAGATGAAATAACCACCTGAATCGGCTCCATGGCACATTGATGACCATCAGCTGCATTGATCCATGGCACATGATGAAATCACACTGCATCAGCCCTGGCACAGTTAATGACATCAACTGTATCAGCCTCCAGACATCATAATGACATCACAGGTATCAGTCCATGGCACCATTAGACATCGCACTTGATCAGCTCCAGGGTACATGATGAATAGACACTGCATCAGTCCAGGGACAAATGATGACCCTCAAATGCCATATGCTCCATGCACATGAGACATTAAACTGAATCATCTCCATGACAACATATGAATTTCACCCAGCTGATCAGCGCCATGACGCATAATGAACATCACACTGCATCAGTAGCTCCCTTGGGCACATCGATGACCATCACACTGAATAGCTCCATGGACATGATGACATCACATTGCCTCGCCTCCAGGACCACATGATGCATCACCACTAATTCTGCTCCATGGCACATGGATGACCCACACTGCATCAGCTCCCTTGGCACATAAATGACATCACAGGGTAGCTCAGCTCCATGACCATAAGAACATCCACACTGTTAATCAGCTTCCATGACACATGATTGACACATCCACACTGGGATCAGCTCCATGGTACATGATGACATTACACTGCAGCAGCAAGTCCAGGAACATGAGACATACACGGCAGCAGCCCAGGACCAATGACATCACACGAATTCTGCTCCCATCGGCACTATGACATCAACACTTGACATCAGCTCCTGGCACCATAATGACCATCACACTGTATCAGCATCCATGACACATAATGGGGGTGGGGGGACATCACATTGATCAGCTCCAGGACACATATGGGACATCAACTGCATCAGCTCCAGGGCACATGATTGACATCACACTGCATCAGTCCCTGCACATAATGACATCACACTGTATCAGTGCCATGACACATAATGACATCACACTGCATCAGCTCCATGACACATAATGACATCACACTGTATCTGCTCCATGGCACATGATGACATCACACTGTATCACCTCCCTCGCACATGATGACATCACACTGTATCAGTTCCATGACACATGATGACATCACACTGCATCAGCTCTAGGACACATGATGACATCACACTGTATCAGCTCCATGACACATGATGACATCACAATGCATCAGATCCATGACACATGATGACATCACAATGCATCAGATCCATGACACATGATGACATCACACTGTATTAGATCCATGACACATGATGACATCACACGGTATCAGCTCCACTGATGGCCACATGATGACCATCACCACTGATATCAGCTCCCTTTGGCACATGATGACATACAACACGCATCTGCTCCGGGCACCATGATGAATCACACTGCATAAGGACATCCCATGAAAATGATGACATTACACTGTTCTCAGCTACAATGGCACATGATGAAAATAGCACGGCATAGACTCCATGGTACATGATGACATTACAATGCATCAGTCCAGGGAACACATGATGGACATCACACTTGCATTAGCTCCAGGGACACGATGATGGAATCACACTTTGCATTCTGCTCATGGCACATGATGACATCACACTGCATCAGCTCTAGGACACATGATGACATCACACTGCATTTGCTCCATGGCACATGATGACATCACACTGCATCAGCTCCCTGGCACATAATGACATACACGGTATAGTTAAGACACATAATGGAATCACCCTGCATCAGATCCATGACCATAATGAATCACACTGCATCAGCTCCCTGGCAACTGAGACATCACACTGCATCAGTCCCTGGCATATGATGACATCACACTGCATCAGCTCCAGGACACATGATGACATCACAATGCATCAGATCCATGACACATGATGACATCACACTGCATCAGCTCCCTGGCATATGATGACATCGCACTGCATCAGCTCCAGGACACATGATGACATCACACTGTATCAGCTCCCTGGCACATGATGACATCACACTGCATCAGCTCCAGGACACATGATGACATCACACTGCATCTGCTCCAGGACACATGATGACATCACACTGTATCAGCTCCAGGGCACATGATGACATCACACTGCATCAGCTCCAGGACACATGATGACATCACACTTCATCAGCTCCAGGGAACATGATTGACATCCAATGGTATCAGCCATGAACACATGATGACATCACACTGCATCAGCTCCAGGGCATGATGACTTACAATGCAATTCATCAGCTACAAGGACCACATGATGAAACCATCACACTTCATAGCTCCAGGACACATGATGAAATCACACTGCATCGCTCCAGGACACATTGATGACATCACACTTGCATCAGCTCCAGGGCACTGGGCAATGATGAGAGGTAGTCACAGCCCCGCCCCCTGCCTGTATATCATGTGAGAGGTAGTCACAGCCCCGCCCCCTGCCTGTATATCATGTGAGAGGTAGTCACAGCCCCGCCCCCTGCCTGTATATCATGTGGGAGGAAGTCACAAGTATACTATTCCATCATGTCTTTACTCTAGTCACATCCAGAGCTGCTGTCCTAATTATGTTCAAATACGCCAACAACAACCAGAGCTGTATTCACAAATCTCCCTTACGTCATGCTTTTTACTCCTATTACATCTAAAGCTGCAGTCACGGTCCTGTTGTCACATAATGGGGGACATTAATCATAGTCTGTTAGACTGTTTTGAGCGTTTTTTAGCGTCAAAATCTGGTTTAATCTCGTTAATTTGGCGCATTTATGTGCCATTTTCTGGCGCACGGCAAAGTTCGGCACTTAGTGGTTTTGAGTCCCTGCGCCTTATCTGACATAGTGGGAGGCTGAAATACAGATGTTTGCACGGGATCTATCACAAATTTGCGCCTAAAAAGGCGCAAAGTAGGCGCAAAAATGCACCTACTCTGAACAGGTGCACTTCCAAAAAAAAATCACTTTACATTACTAAAAACATACATTTTAGGTTCCAAAATGAAGAATTCCCTCTATGCAACATGGAAAATACTTCGGAGCAGTTTTAAAATGTAAAATTTCCCCAGTAATGACTTCATCATTGTCTATGGCAGCGATGGCGAACCTATGGCACGCGTGCCAGAGAGGGCACGCAGAGCCCTCACTGCTGGCACGCGCCCCATCCTTCCAACCACTGGCAGGTGCGGACAACCACTGTCCACACCTGGTTGTCATGGCTGTTAGCAGTATCGGAGCTCAGCTCTGATACTGCTAACAGCCATGACAGAGCAGGGCGCTGACACTTCCTGCTGTCACTCTGATCACTGCAGCACACAGGACGGTAAGCATCCCCGCGCTGGGCACCTTACTCCGTGTGCGCTGCAGTGATCAGCCGGAGGAACGCCGAGTCTGAGGTGAGTTTATTTTTATTTTTTTATTCAGTGCATCCACGGGGGGGGGGAAATTGATTAGCAGGAGGCTGATTTCCGGCCCGAAACTCACTGCACCCGCTACCACAAGCCCCCGCGCGCCCGAACCCCAGCCCGCTTCTGCCCGCTATCGCATCCCTACCCCCCCGCCCACACTCCGCACACTGCTGCAATTTGCCCGCCCGAACTCCGGACGCTCTCACTACAACAGACACCTGAACTTCTGCCTGCCAGCATGGCCGCCACCTTGGACAACCAAAGAGTAAGTAACATATGTATTTCTATGTATGTATTTATGTATATACACATTATGTTATATATTTATATGTGCATTTATATATTTATACCTGTGTGAGGGCTTATTTTTTGCGTAACATATTTTACTTCTCATTTATTATTCCATGTCATGTACTGGGAAGCTGTAGATTTTAATACTTTCGCTGTGCGCTCCAAATCAATTGTCTCCTTTATTCTCTGGCTCAGTAAAATCACAGAAAATACCAGATTTGTAGGTTTTATTGTGTTTTAATACTTTTTCAATAATTAAAACAGTGTACGAAAAAGAAAATAGTTTTGCCGCCTTGTGACGCTGATAACCTTAGTGCACGGAGCTGGGGAGGGGTGATTTTTTTGCTTTATGAGCCGTTGTTTTCATTGCTACCATTTTGAGGACTGCGTGACTTTTTGATAACTTTTTATTACTCTTTTATGTGATGTAAAATGGTGTAAAAGTGGCGTTTCAGTGTGTATAGGACTGCTGGAATCCGAGCTCAGGCAGTCCTGTGTAAATTGATTCTAAACTAAACCATCAGTTTTCTGGTTAAATTGCCGTACTGGCACTTTGCCATAAGTAATTAGGTTTTGGGTTGCAGTTTGGGCACTCGGTCTCTAAAAGGTTCGCCATCACTGGTCTATGGGATCATCTCTGGGAGTGATTATTGTCTTATTGTACAGATCTGAGAATATTATCAGTCTCCATTTCATGTAAATTATAATAAAAAAGGAAAAGACTCATTTCAGCAAGAATTTTTTTTTTTTTTTTTTTTTACATCTCTGTAACTTTTAGTCCCAGCAGTTACATCACAATGATAGTTTTTGTGCAGAGATGACGCCCTGAACGTTCTGTCACATTTTCTCAGTCTCCTTTCATTATTGCTCACACATGAGATCTAACAATCTGAGACAAATTTGGCGCAAACGAATCGGACATGCGACAAATCCAAAGTGCATTTACTAAGGCAGAACTAGATCCATCATAGATCAGGAGCCAAAAAGAAGAGCAAACCAGGCGCAAAAATAGGCGAACCTGAGACCCCCTATGATTAATGTCCCCCGATGTCTTACACTTCATTCACATCTAAAGCTGCAGTCACATTTATACTCTTACATCCACTTGTTTATACATCAGTCACATCCAGAGCTGCGGTCATAATCCTGTTGCAGCAAGTCAACAGCCCAGTACAAGAAGAAAGGAATCTCTAGCCACAAGAGCTGACAATCTAGAGGAGACGTCAGGGACGGCAGCTGGATACAAATGGGTACAAAAGAAGCTAAAAAAAAACTGCTACAAAATGACAAGCGCTGAGATGTCGTTTTTTTTACAGATTCTGATACAATTGTTACAAATTCTCAGCATTTATATATTTAAGTTACATTTTATTATCCCTCTCGCAGAGGATTCGTCCCCTGGTCACCAGCGAGACAATGATTAACCCTTTGATATTGCAACTCCTGTAATGAGCTTCCTGCGACTAACGACTGATACAGAGCAAAGATAAAAAAATATCAGATCCAGTGATCACAGAATGTACTGAAAAGGTAAAAGATTAACCCAAAGTCACCAGACAAAGGAAAGTCCTGAGCTAAGAAAAATAATCATGAAAATCCAGGATTATGCATCATAATAAATGTAAAAGAAGCATGAGAATTGAATAATAAAATAATAATAATAACAATAAGAAAAGTAAATAAATAATGACCTAAAAATAAAATACAAAACTGTAACAATACTACAGGAGGCAGTATTATAGTAGTTATATTCCTGTACATACGGGGCAGTATTATAGTAGTTATATTCTTGTACATAGGGGGCAGTATTATAGTAGTTATATTCTTGTACATAGGTGGCAGTATTATAGTAGTTATATTCTTGTACATAGAGGGCAGTATTATAGTAGTTATATTCTTGTACATAGGGGGCAGTATTATAGTAGTTATATTCCTGTACATAGGGAGCAGTATTATAGTGTTCCATAGGCTTTAACATACACAGGGGCAGTAATATATAGCATAGTTATACTCTTGTAATAGGGGGATAAGTAATTAACATTAGTATTATATATTCCTTCAGTACATAGGTGGAGCAGTTGTAGAGGTAGTATAATTCTTGTGTACATAGGGGGCATATTAATGTAGTTATCATTCCTTGTAACATACGGGGCAGTATTAGAGTAAAGTTTATCTTCTTGTCATAGGTGGCAGTACATATAGTAGTTTTATCTTCTTGTACCATAGGGGTCAAGTATTAATAGTCATAGTACTCTATTGCCTGTACATAGGTAGTACAAGTATATTACTGTAGTATATTACTTCGTGTACATAGGGGGCAAGTTTAATTAGCAGACTTTAGCTCTGGTACCAGGGGGCAGTATTATAGTAGTCTATGTTCCTGGACATTCGGGGGGTGGCCAAAAAAAAAAGTATTACTAGTCACGTTATATGCTTGTCCCTATGGGGCATATTATAGTTAGACTTACATATTCTTGTACATAGGGGCATATTATAGTAGTTATATTCAGGGTACATAGGTGCGGTATATCAAGCCTTTATATTCTTGATACATAGGTGGGTGCGTATAATTATATTATTTTATATTCTTGTACATAGGGGCAGTAATATAGCTAGTTATATATATGTCACATGAGGGGGCAGTATATAGCAGTTATCTTCCCCTAGTACAAGGGGGCAGTATTATTAGTATCAGATTCTTGTACATAGGGGGGCATTAAGTATATGTATTCATCTCTCGTCATAGGGGCAGTATTATCGTAGTTATATTCTTGTATATAGGGGCTTAAACAGTATGATGTAAAGTATATATCTGTCATGGGGGCAGTCTATTAATAGTCTATATAACTAATTACTTGGACATAGGGGCAAGTAGTATATAAGTTATATTCCTGTACATTGGGGGCCAGTAACTTTACTATTAGTTATATTCCTGTACATACAGGGGGCATATTATAGTCAAGCTTAACATTCTTGTACATAGGGGCAGTATTATAGTAGTTTAATTCCTGTAACCTACGGGGCAGTATTCTAAGTGTTATTATTCTTATACATCAGTTTGCCAGTAATTATTAGTAGTTCTATATTTCTTTATTCAATAGCGAGGACAGTCTTATAGTAGTTTTAGAGATCCGGTAACTAATGGAGCAGTTATTTATCCGTAGTTTATGTTCGTGTACATAGCGAGGGCATGTACCCATAGTAGTGTATATTCTTGTCACTGGGGCCAGGAAAACTGATACTAGTTATATTCTTGTATCAATAGGGGGTGCATAAGGTATAGATGTGGATATAATCATAGTCTTGTGGTGTACATAGGAGCGCTTAAATTTTAGTTAGTTAGATTTCTTGTACCTAGGGGGCAAGTCTATAGTATAGTATTAATATTACACACTGATTGCCGTAATAGGGTTGCGGCTATTAATGTAGTTGATATTCTTGTAAATCAAGGGGGCAGTAATATAGTAAGTTATATTATTGTCATCAGGGGTCGCACAGTCATTATAGAAGTTATATTCCTGTACATAGGGGCAGTATTATAGTAATTAGATGCTTGTACACTAGGGGGGGCATATTATGTAGTTATATTCTGTAGCTCTGGGGCAGTATATAGTAGTTATATTCTTGTATTAGGGGTAGTATTTAGTAGTAATATTCCCTTGCTACACTACGGTGGGCAGTATTAAGTAGTTGCTTCCTTGTATTACATAGTGGCGGCATTCATTTATACCGTAGTTATAGTCTGGTTACATCAGTGGACAGTATATATAGCTCTATTCTGTACATAGGGGCAGTATTAGGTAGTATATCTTTCTTGGCTAATAGGGGGGCAGCATTATAGTCGATCTCACAGTTAGAGTCTTGTCCTAGGGGCAGTAATTAGATGTGTAGTTGATATTCCTGTACTAGGGGGACATATAGAGTGTTAAGTTCCTGCTATAATGTGAGGGGTGGTCATAGATGAGAGAGTAGCTAGATTCTTGTGTACACCTAGGGCCAGATTATACGTAAGCTATATTTCTTGTTACATAGGGGGGTAGATTCATTAGTGTCTTACCTATTCTTGGACCCAGTGGGGTAGTATGATAGATTTTATATTCCTTGTACACAGGGGCAGTATTTAGTAAGTAGATTTCTTGTACATAGGGAGCAGATAATTATAGGAGGATTATATAGCCTGTACTAAGGGGGCAGTATATGTAGTTGTACATTCCTGTACAAGGGCATTATTATTAGTCAAGTTCAATAGTCCTGTACATAGGGGGCAGTATATAGTAGTTAAATCCTGTACATAGGGGGGCCCTAGTGATGGTAAGGGTATATTGCTGTACAGAGTATGGGGCAGTATTATAGGAGATTTAAATTCCTGTACCATAGTGTGCAGCTATTATAGCTAGTTATATTCTTAATACATAGGGGGCTCGTATTATAGTACAGTTATATTCTTGATCCATAGGGCCAGATTATAGAGTTATATTCTTGTAAAATAGGGGGCAGTAGTATTAGGAGTTTATATATCTTGGACATAGGGGCCGTATTAGAGTAGTTATATCTGGTTACATAGGGGCCGTAGGACTACATGTAGTTATATAATCTTGTCATAAGGGGGCGCGTATATATAGTAGTTTTATTCGTGTACCACACGGGGGCAGTATAATAGTAGTTAGATTCTTGTACATAGGGGCAGTATTATAGTAGTTATATTCTTTGTCATAGGGGGCCGTATTCTAGTAGGTTATAATTCTGGACATAGGGGCCGTATCATAGTAGTTATATATTCTGTCCATAGGGTTGCGGTATTATGTAGTTATTTTCTTGTCCATAGGGGCATTATTTAGTAGTTATGTTTCTTGTACATAGGGGGCATTATTATAGTAGTTATAGCTTGTACATAGGGGCAGTATTATAGTAGTTCTATTATTGTACCTGGGGCAGTATCTATAGAAGTTAGATTCCGTACATAGGGGGAAGATATTATGATTTTCTTGTACATAGTGGTCCGTATTATAGATTATCCTTTCCGGTACATAGGGGCAGTATATAGTAGTTATATTCTTGTATATACGGGGGTAGTATTATAGTAGGTATATTTCTTTGGCATCTGGGGCAGTATTATAGTGTATATTCCTTTGCATTCGGGGGCAGTATTATATAGTTCTATTCTTGTACTAGGGGCAGTATGATAGTAGCTAATATTCTTGTACATAGGGCCGTATTATAGTAGTTTTAATCTTGTACATAGGGGGCATTATTATGGATTATATTCGTGTCCTAGGGGGCGTATTATATAGTTATATTCCTGTACAAGGGGCAGTATTATATGTAGCCTATATTCTGTACATAGAGGGCATATTATCGTCGTTAAAAATATTCCTGTCATAGGGGTAGTATTACTAGTAGTGATATTCTATCTACACAGGGGTAAGTATAAGTCTTTTATATTTCTTGTAAGGGGGCAGTATTATAGTAGTTATATTCGGTGACATGGGGGCAGTATATAGTAGTTATATTCTTGGACAGAGGGGGCAGTATTATAGTAGTTATATTCTTGTACATAGGGGGCAGTATTATAGTAGTTATATTCTTGTACATAGGGGGCAGTATTATAGTAGTTATATTCTTGTACATAGGGGGCAGTATTATAGTAGTTATATTCTTGTACATAGGGGGCAGTATTATAGTACTCTGTTTCCATGAAAATAAGACCTAGTACAATTTTTTCAAGATTAGAAATATTAGGCATCCCCTAGCGGCTGCCATTGCTACAGCTCCCCCCACGCTGTACAGTAGTAATTTTTGATCATGTAGATACTACATGGGTGAAGAATTCATGGGGTAAATCACTGACTGTTGAGCTGCGAGCAACAACCTGGACACAAAGGGGTCATTGAAGGAAAGTGCTTTACATAATAGATTGGGGCCAATGATTATAACAGAAAATTAAATTCAGAGTTTGGAGAGTTATACAAATGTTAGAGACGTTGGTGACCTGATGGTCTTTATATATAAAAAAAATGCTTCATAAATGTCTGGATGAGTAAATGTACCATAAGTTGTTGTACGTGGAGTCACAAGACTTACTTGGTGGGATTCAGGGGGTTACATGATGTATGGGATGTAATGACACAGGATTTTTGTTTACCAATAAACGTTCATGGAAAAGTAAGACGTTCCCCCGAAAATAAGACCTTGTGGCTCTTTAGGACCAAAAAAGACAATGGCGCACCTTTACTAAGCTCGCTGCGCCAGTTTTCTGTCGGACTCTGCACATTCTTTCTAGTGGAAACTTCTTGCACAGGTATTTAGGAAGTGTGACCCTTTTGTGTCGTGGCTGCACTATTCTTCATATGACACAAATCTCTGCACTGAAGGGGCGTCCGGTGCTCAGTCGGACCGCACGCCAGATTTATCATGCAAAGTCCGTCAGAAATTTTTTGCACTCCCGATGTTAAAGGTGCTCCAAAAAAAGTGGTGCACTCTGCCGGAGCAGTGCAGGGGGCCCCAGATTCATGAAGAACGTGCACCAGAAATCCTGAATCTGGTGCCCCCTGCACACTACACAGGTAACTGCACATAGTACACACTGCACTGCTCTTAGTAAATGTGAGTCACTGGGGGTCATTTACTAAGGGCCCGATTCGCGTTTTCCCGACGTGTTACCCGAATATTTCCGTTTTGCCCCGATTTTCCCTGTATTGCCCCGGGATTTTGGCGCACGCGATCGGATTGTGGCGCATCGCCGCTGGCATGCACGTGACGGATATCGGGGGGCGTGTCTGAACGAAAACCCGACGTATTCGGAAAAACCGCCGCATTTAAAAAAAAAAAAAAAAGTGTCGCTGGACTCGCGCTTACCTTCACCCACGTTGGCTCGGTGAACTCCAGTGCATTCCGATGCTCTTCAGCACAGCAGCGACACCTGGTGGACGTTGGAGGAACTACCTTTGTGAATCCCCGCCGGACCCGAATTATTGTACACAGGAGCAGTATTATAACTTTTACTGTAGTTTAGTGGATTGTGTGTCTGATGGCAATGAGCAGCCCACCGTAGCGCCCTATCCCGGGAAAAGATAGGAAATGTCCTATCTTTTCACAGGGTACGGAACGGTATGGTGCCGGACTTGTGCAGCCTCGTACCCCTCTCATAGGGTGCCATGCGCCCATTGCCATCTATGAGAGACGTATATCTGACATATATACATCCCCCATGCGGCTGTGTGAATGCAGCCTCACAGAAATTGAAGTGCATCTCAGGAGATTCTATTGTGCAGGAGGATGGATTGGGATCCGGTGTCTATGTATCTTATGTGCAGATTATATACAGCTCTTATCACACATATATCTATTTACAAATCCGGAGCAGGCGAGTAGCACATCCATGCCCACCTGAAGATGCAAAGCTCCGGGTAACATACCATAGGGTCCAACTCTCATTACACAATAATCACCCATTGTGCACCAGCAAAGTCTCAGCATTTTATCAGGTAAACATTTCTGATGTACAATATGCGAATAAAGTGTGTTGGATCCCATCCATCTCTCTTATATCATCCATCTCTCTTATATCATCTATCTATCTCATATCATCTATCTATCTCATATCTACAAAAAGTAGAGTTCAAGTCCGCACAGCTTTGTGGAACCCCTAAGGAGGGGGGATGCAAAGCCCGTCAAGGTCCTAGCTTGGTCCTTACGGATACAAATGAAAAAGCGTGACAGACTCCAGAGCGTAGAATTCAAAAGTTGGTGATCTTTAAGATCACCAACTTTTGAATTCTACCTCTGGAGTGCTGCACGCTTTTTCCAATTTGTATCTCATATCTATCTCTCTTATATCATCTATCTATCTATCTATCTGCTGTGATATTACATCAGCTGTGGACCTGAGGTTTCCACCATGAGAGTTCTCTCCAGGGCCTTTTTGGAAATTTTAACCCCTTGTTTACACACTTGTCTTTGCACTTGTACATCTTATGATTACGCTTTGTACTGTATAATCGTACAGCGAATAATGACATTGTTGTATACATGGATTTGAAATGGATGCACTTTACCTTTTGGATGTATTTTTTTATATGTTTGTAAAATGATGAATTACACAATATTGCATAGGTACTTTAAGAAACGCCTCTTTATGCTAATCACTTACTATGTTTTGCTATATATATCCAATGATATATAGAAAGATATGAGATAGATAGATAGATAGATAGATAGATAGATAGATAGATAGATAGATAGATAGATACAAAAGGAAAATCCAGGCAGCACACTTGACGGTCAAATAATGGTGGGTGCTCGCTTCACTGAGTCTGGACTATGACTCATCCACATACAAGCAAAAAGAAAAAAGCAGCACTCCAGACGTCCAAGTCAAGTGAAAAAGTGGTCTCTTTATTCCATGTAAGGTAGCGACGTTTCGGCTCTGGTATGAGCCTTTCTCAAGCCAACTACTTAGTGCACAGGGTGGGTATATATACATAATTCATTGGTCACATGACACACAAAACCCCACCCCCCCATTGTCATATACAAATTCATTGTGAAAAAATAAAAGTTGCAATAAATACATATGTACACATTGTGAAAAGCCTAGTAAGACACAATACATGTTATTTCATACGTGAATACGGTCCAATATTTCATGTAAAACATTACTCGTGATATCGATATGAATATAAAGTGCAAAATAGTGCTTAAAATCCACTATGTCAGTGGAGAGACATACCACCGCGCATTCAAACGTCCCCAATCTGTACTCCGTTAGTGATTGTGTGTGCCCTGCGGTCAATCGTGGATTGACACGCATGTTGGAACGCAAGCCGGAGTCCTTCCGGCTGCGCATGCGCCTAAAATGTAAAACCGGAAGTTGGTAACCGTTGCCATGGTATCGACTTGCGAGCTATGCTCGCTCGCGAGCTGTGCTCGCTAAAGGGTAATCACCATATATCAATGGAGAAAAGAAAAGGTACACTAGTACTGCTAGGCTGTGGACAAATGTCACCAGTCAGTAAAAAAATAATGTCGCATAACATATCAACAGTCTGAGGTCTGGGGAATTCAATCACCAACTTTATGACCTCTTTTATGATTGTTAGTTATACATATTAATAGATATAGTTGTAGCCTGCAGACAAAGGTATGTGTAACCAATATGCCAACTTGATGTAAACCATGGCCGGATTATCGATATGAAAGGCACGTGTCACAAAAAATGGAGAGTAAATAAGGAGATGTAGAGATGCACGGTGGTCGTCAACACAGGCTTTGTGGATATAGTCATAGTTGTAATCTGTGAATGATACAGAAAAAGTAAAATTAATATCATAATAATGGTATGCACCAAGATTATAATTCACATATATGGTATTTCATAGAGAAGAGAAGAACAGTACCAATTAACTGCGTATGCAACCATCCATATTGTAAATCATACAGCCAATTATAGCATTAAATGTTAAGTTTGTAATCTACATTTAGCCCATTGGGTTTCAGGGCATTAAGCGTAAAAATCCAAAAGAGTTCACGTTTTTTTAAAAAACGCTCCCTGTTGCCCCCACGTCTTAAAACAGGTATATGGTCAATGAGGCGAAAGCGTAATTGTTTCTCATTATGGCCAGCCTCCAAGAAGTGTTTCGAGACCGGTAAGTCTTTTCTTCCAGATCTAATAGTATACCGGTGTTGGTTCAATCGAACCTTGAATTCCAATGTGGTCTCACCTACATAGATGTAGCCACATGGACAATATAAAATGTATACCACAAATGCGCTGTTACATGTCAAAAAATATTTAATGTTGTATTCCACCCCATTGTGTGAAAAATTAGACCCTTTGTACATCAAGCCACAATTTATGCAATTGCAGCAGGGATAACAGCCTTTTCTACTCTGACCAAATAGTCCGGGTTGCCTGCAGCTTTTGAGGGTGCCTACATCTGAGTGGACCAATCTATCCCTGATGTTTTGTGCCCTGCGATACGAAAAAAGAGGTGGATTATCAAATTCAGGTATAGTAATATTACTACCAGATAGTTTTGACCAGTGTTTCCGGACTATTTTCGCTATTTTATCACTCTGATCATTGAAAGTCGTAATAAAGGGGATTCTCTTTATTTCACATGACCTAGTTTTATTTTTGAGAAGGTCCTCTCTTGAGCCGAAACGTCGCTACCTTACATGGAATAAAGAGACCACTTTTTTACTTGACTTGGACGTCTGGAGTGCTGCTTTTTTTCTTTTTGCTTATCTATCTATCTATCTCATATCTATCTATCTCATATCTATCTATCTCATATCTATCTATCTATCTATCTATCTATCATATATCTATCTATCTATCTTCTATCTATTTATCTATCTATCTATCTTCTATCTATTTATCTATCTATCTCATCTATCTATCCTATCTATCTATCTATCTATCTATCTATCTATCTATCTTCTATCTATTTATCTATCTATCTCATATCTATCTCCTATCTATCAATCATTTATCTCTCTCTCTCCACTCTCTTATCTATCTCATATCTATCTATATAATATCTATCTGTCTCATACTCTTTTAAATATCTATGATCTACCTCTCATATCCATCTATCAAACTAAACATCTGTTCGGTTTTTCTCTCTTCTATGTGACATCTTTCCTTCTTATACCAGACACAGATTATCACACCATATAATATACATATATTACACATAAGTCATACAAACATCAGACATGTGTGCAAGGTGAACAGTTCCCCAGGTGAGGAGCGGCCGTGATATTCTGACCCTCCTGACCCTTCAATCATTTTGGGTTAATCTTTATACAGGGAATGTTCCCATCTCCGCCGAATTGTGCAAAGTTCCCCCAGGCCCAAATCACTGAAGCCAAACCTTGTTGGCCTGAGCCACTGACTACTGGGTATTTAGTAGCGTGCGCCTTTAAGAGAAAACACGACTGGGAAAAATGTGGATGTGTGTGAGGGATCTGTGCGTGGTGTGTATACAGATCACATCCCCTGCGCCGCTTCTACATGGAAGGCCGGGCCTTTGTGCCGATGACTGATGTCCTGGACGGCATTATATCACACAAAACAGAGGCACAAGGCATGCTGGGAAATCTCCAGGAAGAATCCGCACTCCAAACATCCAAAGAAGAGCAAAATCATGTCCGCTGGTCACTGATGGAGGAGCCAGGACCTGGCCAAATACATGGAAATAGCTTCCCATTTACCCAGAAGGCAAAGGGGGGGGGGGGGGGGGGGCACTTACTTTATAATTAAATTGACATCTGAGACATTTTGAACAAGTTATCCATAAAATCTATTTTTCACTTGTTTTACAACTAATCATCACGAATTGAAAGAGCCCATATACTAAGCTTCTGAACACCACAAAACCTGGAAAAACGCAGCATTTTCACATTTTCTGCAATTTTTTTTCATTTTTTTTTGTCAATTTCCTGCTCTGTTATCATTGCAGAACTTATAAAAAATAAAAATCCCCTTCTCCACATCCGATTTCAATCATTCAAGATATTTAGATTGTAATCATTTAGATTCATTGTAACTTGTCTTTAATACGTTTTGCAAATATCATTTAATCTAAAAAGGTAAAAGATTAGAGGAACAGATTAAAAAAAAAAAATCTAAATTGTAAAGATGATCCCAAATGATTTTATATTTTTCGGAATTCAAATAACAGGAGAGAAATTATACAATCCCATGCAGATTATTTTACAAATAAGATTTTTTTTTTTTTTTTAAATCGATATTTTTACTGATTTATTTTTCTCTGCTTCTTTGGTTTTGATGTTTTGTTTTTTTTTTAAATAATATTCACATTTTTGAATTTACCATCAACGGAATTTTTTTTTTTTTTTTTTTTTAACTCCTGGAAAAGTGAATTTTCTATAAAAGGATAAGAAATTGGCAACTGACTGAAGTCAAACCTAACGGAAATACAAAATCAAATCACATTCCAAGAAAAATACAAAATAATATTGATAAGTATAAAACCCTTCAAAATAGTCAAACAAAAATGGACAAAAAACTGACTTATTCTAAAGATCTGATTGTTGTCTGGGTTTTTTTTCCCCCTCAAATATCATATTCATGGCACAGACACATCCAGAAATCCCAAAGCGCAGAATCACAGACACAAGTGCAAAGACATATTATGTAAAAAAAAAAATTTATTTCTTTAAAAAAAAAAAAAAAATTCTTTCTTTTTTTTGAAATTTTTTTTTATACAACAAATAAAATATTGTGTCATTATAAACCCTAAACTAAAACCAGGTGACAACAAACAAATCACATCCGTTTCCTGTCTTTGCGCTCGTTTTTATCTTTAGATTTTTTTTCTTATTTTCTTTATTTTTTTTCAGCGTTTTTATGAAACAGACGTCAGAATTTATTGAAAATAAATAATTGGTAACTGTCATAGGCAAATCTGAATAAAATTGTTGAAAAAAGCAACTTGTAATGAAAATAGTGTTTATTATACATCAGATACTAAATGAAGTAAAGGATCTTTTTTCTTTTTTTTTTTTTAAATTAATAAATTCAAAAAAGTTCAATATACAAAACTGTACAATTATAAAGTCGGCAGAAACATTTTTGTTGATTGTTTTTTTTTTTGAAGGGGGGGGGGGTGAGGGATAAATTTTTAGCTCTGACTGGAGAAGAAGTGAAAATATCAAAAAAGGATTTCAGGATAGAAAAAATAGCAGGTAACATTTCTGATTATTGATGAAAACAATAAAAATTAGAATATTTTATAAAATGATGGAAGGCGTCAGAGATACCCGGGGCACATGGAGAGCGTGTCTGTGCTGGGCCTGGCCGTGACGCAGGTAAAGAAGCGTAAAAAAATAATAAGCTTTTTTTTTTTTTTTGGTGCAACTAAAACAGAAATCTTATAATAATATTTTTGAAAAATATAGTAAAAAGTTGGGTTTGGATGCAAATAAATGACTATTGTAAATGCGCATCTCTGGGTATAATCCTATAATATCTGAAAGCTTTGTCATATATAATATTACAAAAAAAAACATTATATTAAATAAAAGAAAATACACAGAATGATATATAAATGTGCAAACCATAGACATGCAGCAGGCGATAGGGGCAATACCATGGGGGCTGGGACTGAACCAGTGCAGATCCAAGAACCCATACAGAGACCCCACCAGCACCAAGACCACCAATAACACTGGGGGGGGGGAAACCGGACATGAGGACAGAGAGTGAAATAAGAGGCTACAGAGACAGAGAAAGTGGAAGATACAGAGACAGACAGAGAAATATATAAATACAAAGTAATACAGAAAGATACAAAGACAGAAAAACTGGAAGATACAGAGACAGACAGAGAGAAATATATATACAAAGTAATACAGAAAGATACAAAGACAGAAAAACTGGAAGATACAGAGACAGAGAGAAATATATATACAAAGTAATACAGAAAGATACAGAGACAGAAAAACTGGAAGATACAGAGACAGACAGAGAAATATATATATATACAAAGTAATACAGAAAGATACAGAGACAGAAAAATTGGAAGATACAGAGACAGACAGAGAGAAATATATATACAAAGTAATACAGAAAGATACAGAGACAGAAAAACTGGAAGATACAGAGACAGAGAAATATATATACAAAGTAATACAGAGACAGAGAGAAAAACTGGTGAATACAGAGACAGACCAGAGAGGTAAAGAAAAATATAGAGACAGACTAAGAGAGAAATTTACATATAAAGAAATACAGAAAGATACATAAACAGATAGAAAAACTGGAAGATACAGAGAGATACAGAAAGAAACAGAGAGATAGACAAACTGTGAGATACAGAGGGAGAAAGAGAGAAAAATACATAGTGATAGAGAAATATACAGAGAGTGTGAAAGACACAAAGTGATACATTATATATATATATATATAGACAGAGATAAAGTGACTCAGAAATATACATATATATATATATATATATATATATATGGACAGAGATAGAAGACAGGATACAGAGACAGAGAGGTAAGGTGAGACAGAGAAAGATAATAAGTGACTCTAAAATATTCAGAGACAGGTAAAAAGAGATACAAAAGTAATACTGGAAGATACTGGATGATACAAAGACAGCGAGAAAACTACAGAAAACACAAGGTGAGGCTTCATGTGTGACCCCAGCATGAGAGTCGGGTGATCTATAGATCTATATGCCTATCCATGACCTGCAGCCTCTAGCTGAGGATGATGAGGGTGATGATGCAGGGACCATCCTGACCTATAATCCTGGATGATGAGACCAGAAATCGCCTTCACAAATAAGAAGAAATAAAAACCGCAGGGGAAAAAAAAAAACAACCAAAACTTGAATCCCAGATCCATCTCCAGAATAAGAGGAGTGACGTCACCTGAACTGTGAGCTGTGACGTCATGAAGGCACAGGTCAGACCCCAGCTGCTGCAGCTCTTCTTGTCTCTGTTATATTGCCAGATACATTGGAACAGGAGCAGCTCCTCGAGTCTTTATTGATTTTTTTTTTTAAATACTTTTTATCCTTTTTCTTCTTGTAAAAGTTTTGTGTCATTTTTTGTGTTTTTTTTCCGCCATAAAGAACATAAGTTAAAGGGCAAATAATAGAGTCCCCGGGGTTGTGTCCTTTAGTCAGAGGTCGTGACAGGACGGGTCTGTCTTGACGTTGTGAGGGAAGACCTCGTGTGGTTGGGGGTCTCCTGGGGGGGTCATCCTCTTCTCCTTTTGCCTTCTGTTACAGAACCAGACCCGGACCACTTCTTTCTCCAGCTGCAGACTGTCTGCAAGGGAGGAGATCTCCTGGGCTGCGGGTTTGGGGCATTTGAGGAAGTGAGTCTCCAGGACCCCCTTGACACTCACCTCTATGGAGGTCCTCTTCTTCCTCTTTCTGCCCTGGGCGGCTATCTTATCGATGCTGGTGGGGCTTCCCGTAGTCGAGTCGGCTTCCTCCAGCCACTTATTGAGCAGAGGCTTGAGCTTGCACATGTTCTTGAAGCTGAGCTGCAGAGCCTCGAACCTGCAGATGGTGGTCTGGGAGAAGACATTGCCATAGAGGGTGCCCAGGGCCAGGCCCACATCTGCTTGGGTGAAGCCCAGTTTGATGCGTCTTTGTTTGAACTGCTTGGCAAACTGTTCCAGCTCGTCGGAGGTGGGGGTCTCCTCGTCGGAATGGTCCTGGCAGTGGTGGGAGGGCAGGTCGCCCTGGTCGGTGCTGTCCCCCCTGAGCACAGGGTGCAGGCTCTGTGGTGCTGGGGGGCTTAGGCCACCATGGTCCAGCATGAAGCTGGGCTGGGAGTAGCCACTGGTGGGGAGCGCCGGGTTATGGGCTGGACTGGCCCCCCAGGCATTGGGGTGGTTGGTGTGGGGGGAGTGGTGGCTGACATGGGGGGACCTGTGGTGGATGATGGTGCCCAGCTGAAGGTCCTCTCTGCCTGGCTTGATGTCCTGCGGCTCCAGGGGGCTGCTGCTCCAGGGGTTGGCATCGCTTAGGCTGGTCATCCAGTGGTGGCTCAGGGGGTGGCCATTGCCGGGCCCCCCCTGCAGGTAGTCACTTTGCAGCAGTTTTTGGGGGTTCCTGAAGGGGCTCCCCTGTTGCATGGCCGCGGAGTCCGCATGGACCAGGAGGCTGTAGGGGCTGGAGGCTGCGGTGGCCATTGCTGGTCTGGATCCCCCGGCAGCCAGAAGCCTTTGACATCTACAAGGCAAGAAAAGCCAAATCTCTAACCAAGGGGAGAGTGACAGCCCCCCCAGCCAATGGGGACCCCTCCTCTGCCGGCCAGCCTTCCCCTCTGCAGGAGGAGGGTCCCTGCATCCTCAGCAGCCCAGGGGTTAAATAGGAAGTGAGCCTCCATTGGCTCCTGCAGACTGGGGGTCCCGGGGGTCCGCATTAACCCTTCCCTGTAATGGGGGTCAGTGCCCGGCGTGCATGTCCTCCGTGCACCCCCGGCCTCACACACACGTCCGCATGCAGCACCGGGAGGGTATATGGTGTATACAGTGTATAGTATATAGCGAGAGCCCGAAATACAACCGCGGCTTCTCTATAGAGTCCCTGTATATACAATGTCCCCGTATACAGTCATGTGTATATCTGGATATTATGTTATATTATTATCAGTGTTTATAATATCTCCTGTGTCCTGTGTCCGTGTATAGTGTCACTATATACAGTGTATATACTATGTCTTTATATACAGTCATGTGATATGTAGTAATATACTGGAGGTAAATGTATGTTTAGTGATTTTCTATACAGGGACAGTGTGTGTATATGTATATATATATATAAATATACACGCGGGGATGTATATTTAATCTGTATAATGTCTTTCTATACATGGATATGGGACTTTCTATAATTCTGGCTTCTCTCCTACATTGGGGTTCAGGGTCCTCCCAGTGTTTGCTGTAGTTGTGTCCCCGGTTGAATCCCTTTAAGAAAACTCCTTCAGGTGAATAATGAGTCGCTAATGATATTTGTACTTCTGCAGCAGCCGCCGCCTCTTATTGGTCTGAACAGGGCATGAAACCCATTGCGGCTCCAGGTATAAGCATAGCTGCATCCATACTTACATAGACACATACACTGCACAGCATATATATATATATATATATATATATATATATATATATATATATATACATATATATATACTGCCCATCATGCATGGATATTCAGATACTTACACTGCACTTCATAAAATAATATATATACATACACTGCATATTGTACACACACATATATATATATATATATATATATATATATATACAATGCCCATCATACATTGGTATATACATACACTGCGCCTCATACATACATTATCATCTGTTTAGCAGTCCCCAGTCTCTGCAGGAAGTCATTGAGGCTTTAGTTTCTGCAAGACGAAGAACAAGGGGACAGCGAGGAGAAGATGAAGACACAGAGACCCCCAGAAAGGAGGTGAGAGCCCGGGGGGTGGGGGCAGTAGGAGCAGGAGTACATGGGGTACATGGGGATTCTGGGGGCTGCAGGAGCAGGGGTACATGGGGATACTGGGGGCAGCAGGAGCAGGGGTACATGGGGATACTGGGGGCTGCAGGAGCAGGTGGGAGCAGGGGATACTGGGGGCGCAGGAGAGGGGTACATGGGGATACTGGGGGGGCGCAGGAGAGGGGTACATGGGGATACTGGGGGCAGCAGGAGCAGGGGTACATGGGGAGGAAGGACTGGGGCTAGCAGGGCAGGGGGGTACATGGGATACTGGGGGCCAGGCAGGAGCAGGGGTACATGGGGAACTGGGGGCTGCAGGAGCAGGGGTACATGGGGATACTGGGGGCAGCAGGAGCGGGGGTACATGGGGATTCTGGGGGCTGCAGGCAGGGGTGAGCAGGGGTACATGGGGATACTGGGAGCAGCAGGAGCGGGGCACAATAGGGAGCAGGGATACCTGGGGTGAGGGAGTCTAGGACAGTGGGGCGCATAAGGGAGCAGGGTGCTGAATTATTCCACAAGAACTTGTATAATAGGATGAACATAGGAGAGCAGGGTGCGGGGTCCGGGTGTGAGTGACAGAAGGTGAAGGGTTTCTGGGGACACCATATGCTCAGTCACTTGTTATGTGCGGGGTAAATAGAAGGATTGTGAGTTCAGCCTCATCATCCTCAGAGCTGCATGTAAATGCCGATGTGGAGGGTTTATGGTATATGGACAGTATCTGTATGATGTGTAGTGTATGGACTGCACCTGAATGATATGTAGTGTATGGACAGCACCTGTATGATATGTAGTGTATGGACTGCACCCCTCCTGTTTATTACACTACACAGGGTACAGGCTGCACTTCCTCGCGCTGTATAATCTGGGGGTGTCCTTGTCCCTCTGTACCCCCAGTTCTTATTATAACCCCTACATCTCATATATAGATGACAGCTATGTGTCCCTCTGAAGGGTAATATCCAGGTTTTCATATAACATCTATATATTGTATTCGATACTCCAGTCTCTGTATAATGATGTGTAATGATCACAATTATAACCTTTGATGTACATTCTTTACATATGTTTTATTTCTGTATATTAACACGAGTAACCTGCCGAAAGATATCATCTGTATAACAAAGTGAAATATGGCAACATCTGTATACATGTAATCACATGAACATCTGTATAGATTATATATATCCGTAATCTGTATAATGAGATATCACATGTATATTGTAACATCAATGATATATATAATATCTGTACAGAAGATAAGCAATAGAATGCTAATATCTTTATATTAATCTATATAATAGGTACATCTGTATGGAGAAGTAATATCTATATCTAAATCTTCTTGGTATAATGTAAAATATATAACACATATATGTACAGTGAGATGTCGCTTATAGAATTATAACATATCCCACATAGTATTTTGTAAATATATAACATCTGTATATTGAGATTCTGTTTATATAATATAACAGTCTTATATGCGCTTATTATTTGTATATATATCTGTATACTAGAGTTAAAAGTGTATTTGTACATAGTGAAGTGTAATATACAGGGTTTGGCGTCTGTCTGGTAAAAGCAGTACATATTTATAGAATCTTAGGTGTAATATTAACATTATCTAATATGGTTTAGTAAATATTGTAATACAAGATGATATAATAACCGGAATACAAAACTTGTATAGTAAAAACGCAATGTGACAGCAGCTCCACATTTCTAAAACTTTTAAATAAGAATTATAATATAATTCTAGTAGGTGTAAAATATACAGGACATAAACCTGAATAGTATCTATTACGTAGATGTTTTCTAGAATGTATATTTCTCTTTGATATACATAAATATACAATGAATAAGGTTAAATATATAACGTCCATCTTACTGTACAGATGTTATATAATCCTATATATAGTTACAATCCTGCAGGTTACACTTTATTATCCAAATCTTTTATTATTTTTATGTGATATCTATAGACAGGATGTTCTACATATTCCATTTACAAATGTTATATATAACGCTGTACATTAGATGTTCTGCACATCACAAAGTGTCATATAGTCAATAATAACGTGTAATGTACAGAGGGAATCAGCCAGAGCAGCCCGGGAAGAGTATTGTTAATATTCCTCTTTAAATAGTTATTTATATTAATATTGTTATTAAAATTTATTATAATTATCACCTCTAATAATAATACATAATAATACAATGTATATGATGAAAACAAGGAGCAGTATAGAAGCTCCTTGATCGGTTTCTGCAGACACTTTATATCATTGATTTCATTATTATATATTTCGTTTTTTTTGATCACTAATGATGATTTGTAGGATTGTGTCGCCGTTGTAACAGGGACCGGACCCGCCCCGACACAACCACCACTTCTCTGTATATTCAGCAGCAGGCGGGGTCCGTGCCGACCCCACACGTCATTTTTACAGAGAAGGTAGGGGGCTCCACACTATTTATTAGCAAGGCAGGTCGGGTCTCCACACCCCATATTCGGGCAGGATGGGCTCCCCACCCATATTACAGGGTGGGGGGGGGCTCCACACCCTATAACAGGCATACGGGGCTCCACACACCATATTTAAGGGGAGGGGGCCCCATATTGCTGGCCAGGCAGGGGGCTCCACATCCTTATTACAGGGCAGAGAGAGGGTTCCACACCCCATATTACAGGTGGGGAGGGGCTGCAACCACCCATATTACAAGTGTGGGGAGGGGGCTCCACCCCCATATAACAGGCAGAATAGGGCTCCCACCACCATTATGAAGGGGAGGGGGCCCCATAGTTGCTGGAGCGCAGGGGGCTCCACATCCGATATTACAGGCAGAGAGAAGGGTTCCACACACCCCATATTAGGGGGGAGAGGCTCACACCCCATATTAACAGGGTGGGGTAGAGGGCTGTCACCCCAATATTAAGGGCAGGAGATTTTTAACCCCTATTACAAGGCAGGGAGGGGGCTCTCCAACCCATATTGATAAGCAGGGAGGGGGCTCTCCAACCCATATTGATAAGCAGGGAGGGGGCTCTCCAACCCATATTGATAAGCAGGGAGGGGGCTCTCCAACCCATATTGATAAGCAGGGAGGGGGTTCCACACCCCATATTACAAGGCAGGGAGGGGGCTTCACACCCAATATTACAAGGCAGGGAGGGGGCTTCACGCCCAATATTACAAGACAGGGAGGGGGCTTCACACCCCATATCAAAAGGCAGGAAGGGGGCTCCACACCCCATTTTACAGGCAGGTAGGGGGCTCCACACCCCATATTGCTAGACAGGGAGGGGGCTCCACACCCCATATTGCTAGGCAGGGAGGGGGCTCCACACCCCATATTACAGGGCAGGGAGGGGGCTCCACACCCCATATACAGGGCAGGGAGGGTGCTCCACCCGCAATTAAGGCAGGGAGGGGGCTCCACACCCCATATTACAGGGCAGGGAGGGGGCTCCACACCCCCATTTACACGGGAGGGGCTCCACCCATTTACAGGCAGGGGGGCTCACCCCCATTTACAGGGGGAGGGAGGCTCCACACCCCACATTGCTAGGGGGTAGGGGGGTGAACTGCGGATTACCCCTCATGTTGCACTTTTGTTTCTGATCTTTTGGTCCTTGTAACAGTTTCTCCATCCTGAGCTGACCCTTCCTGCAGGGTCCACACGGGGTCTCCCATTCAATGAGGCTCCTATTATTCCTGGGGATTTGTGGCCATGGCCCCCCCATTATTCTTCTCTCTATGGAAACCCGATCATGGGGAGAAAAATGTTTGTGAGAAAGAGAAGAAGGACAAGACCCGCATCTGTTCACGGGGGGTGAGAGTGACAGCCCCAACACAGAGACCTCTGCAAGGAAAGAAAGAGACAGCCTTAGAGACAGCAGAGACAACCCAGACACGAGACCTCTGCAGGAGCAGAACATACCCTGAGAGAGACCAAAATACAACCCAGACACAGAGACCTCTGCAAGGAAAGAGAGAGACAGTCTGAGGCAGCAGAGACAACCCAGACACCGAGACTCTGCAGGAAGATAGACAGCATCAGTACATACACAAGAACATTATACAACAGGAGCAGCATATACCAGGGGTGGTACAGAACAGGTATAGAAAGGAACATTATAGGAGAGTTACAACATGGCAATATAGAACAGGACAGTATAAATATAGCATCAGTGACTGCAGGAAGACTGTGGGATACAGAGTGACATCTCTCAACTACAACCAAATTTGATGGATAAACAGAGACTACATAGATGAACAAATAGAAGAGCAAACAGTGGTAGTGAGGTGTCTCTACAAATATGCAATGCGAGGCATGACTGCAGGGGAACGCAATCCAGATACTAACTAAAGGTCCTGTGTTTTCTGAGAATAAGGCTAAGAGCTGCCAAACTCTGGAGGACCTAGCCGACAACTGGACACTGCAGTGCGAAAAACAGAACCATGCAGAACGGGAAGTCATGAAGCGCTTGCTGGACCAGAACACAAATCTCCTCCTCTCTGGAAGGCCGAGGCACAAGAGAGCCTGAAATATAACCTGAACCAGAACCGAACTTCAAGAGAGCCTGAATATACCCTGAACTAGAACCGAACTTCAAGGAGAGTCGAATGTAACTTGACCAGAACCCGCAACTTCAATGAGAACCTGAACCTCGACCACAACCACTATCAAAAGTCGAATAGACCTGAAACAGAACCGCACTGCAGGAAACCTGAATACAACTGACCCCCTCAGGATAAGCAGGGAGCAGGCCCAGCTGCTAGACACTGAACACAATGTCATCCCCTGTGGAAGGAAAATGGGGACGCGGGGCAACAAATACACAAATACATGGACTGGATAAAGTCACTCCAAAAAATTCAGAAATGACCCGAGAAGTAAATAACAACTATGACAACCCACACATATAAATTATATATATAATATATACTTAATATATATTATATATACCCCTCTGTGCAGCTCCTACCTATCAGAAGATCCATGTCCCAGACCCAATTACATTTATCCTGAAAAACTGCACAACACCAGAGCCGCCCGGAGCAGCCGGGAGCCGGGAGCAGCCGGGAGCCGGAGTCCCATTCCATCTCTGCTGCAGATCCCTGGGATTACACACAATTACACCCAGGAGCTGCAACAATGAGGCCAAATTAATAACCATAAACAGGGTAAATCCCACCTAGGGGGTAACTGCAAGTGGAAAATATGAAACATTGTAACAGGGGTAGTCTATTTATATATGTCTCCATGATAAATACCATATCAGGGTTTACCACATAAATATGCCATAAAAGGTGTAAATAAATTATATATGTCATAAAGGGGGTCAGCCCATACATTACAATTGTACAGGTACAGTCAATACACTACACAATTATACAGGTACAATCCATACATACACAACATACAGGTACAATCCACACACTACACTCATACCGGTACATCCTACACTACACATGACAGGTACAATCAGACACTACAAGATCACAGGTACAGTCTCACTACAGATCATCAGGTACAGCAGTCCATACACTACACATCATACAGGTACATCCATACACTACACATATACAGGTACAGGTCATCACTACAGCATCATACAGGTACAGTCCATACACTACACACTCATACAGGTGCAGTCCATACACTAACATATCATACAGGTGCACCATACACTACATATAACAGTCACCATACATACAATCAAACAGGTCAACCCATACATACAATCATACAGGTACAGGTCATTCACTACATCATACATATCGGTACAGTCATACACTACACTCATAACATACAGTCTAACACTACCTCATACGGTACATCTATACACTACACTTACAGGTGCATCCATACCATACACAACATAGGTACAGTCATACACTACACATCATACAGTTACAGTCCATACACTACACATCATACAGGTGCAATCCATACACTACACATCATACAGGTGCAATCCATGAACTACACATCATACAGGTGCAGTCCATACACTACATATCATAAAGGTGCAGTCCATACACTACACATCATACAGGTGCAATCCATACACTACACATCATACAGGTGCAATCCATACACTACACATCATACAGGTGCAGTCCATACACTACATATCAATACAGGTGCAATCCCATAACACTACCTATCATACAGGTGCAGTCCATACACTACATATCATACAGGTGCAGTCCATACACTACACCTCACAGGTGCATCCATACACTACATATCTCAATATCGGTGCAGTCCATACACTATAATAGCCTCAGGTGATGGCCAGAACCTAACCACTACAGGTATACCATAACTATCACAGTCTATCCCGTATATAACCATAAATATCAGTGCTCTCGTACTAACACCGTTATATCCATAAGACTATCACATCTATACTCCAGTATACCATAACTATCAAGTCTACACCGTATATCCAAACTATCAATCTCACCTGTATTATACCATAACTATATTGCACAACGTAATATACCATCCGGAATCACATCACCGTATATACCATAACTATCACTAGATAATACCGTTATACCATAACTTCACATCTATACACCGTCTATACATAACGATCACATCCTATAACTCGGTAGATACCAACTATCCAGTTCCCTAGCCGAATATCCACGTGACCGATTACCGAGAACGCACATATCGTATACTCGGTATATCCATAACTATCACATCGAGACTCCAATAACTCGTATCAACCGATGACCATAAACGATACAGCATCTATACTACTCTTATATACCATAACTAATCCAAATCTAGTAACTCTGTATATTACATAACTATCCATCTATACCACCTGTAATACTACATCACACTTACTGTAGATCACTATACTCATACTCCGTATATACCATAACTATCACATCTATAACCCGTATGACCTAAACTATCAACATCTATATCCGTTATAGTAACTATCACGACTACGTATTACCATAACTAATCACTATAACACCGTATATATTCAATACTACATCTAGTCATTATCAATATAAGGCTATACCATCTATCTATCCAAGACATATCTCTATACACTTATATCCATACCTATACATCCCATATAACTATCACCGTTATTTATATACCAACATACACATCTATACACCGTATATACCATAACTATCACATCTATACTCTGTATATACCAAACTATCACACTCTATACACCGTTATACCATAACTATCACATCTATACTCTGTATATACCATAACTATCACATCTATACTCCGTATATACCATAGTTATCACATCTATACTCCATATACCATAACTATCACATCTATACACCGTATATACCATAACTATCACATCTCTCATCTATGTATATACCATAACTATCACTCGATATCCATATACATCTTATTATGCCAAATAAACATCAAGCTCATACTCATATACCAATAACTTAATCACATCTATACTCACCGTATATACCTTCGAACTATTACAAGATATAACGAACTATAACGCTAACATCTACCATATCGTATATCCAAACATGCACCTCGATACCCAATATACCATAAACTATGCAAATACTCCGTATATACATAACGATCAACAGTCTATACAGCCGTAATACCATAACTATATACCAATAGCCATAAACTATCACATCGATAACTCGTTATATCAGACCATAACTATCACATTATACACCAGTTATACAATAACTATCACACTACTACTCCGTATCCAATACTATCACTATCAATAATACTCTGTGATACCATAACTATCACATGCTGATGACTCCGATCTTACCATAAACTACCATACCATGAGAACCTTAACATCAATTCTCTACTTGTATATATTCGTAACCACACATGTACATCATAAACTACTATACCATGGGGCCACATTTATCACTGTTTTTTTCTGTTGATTTTTGCGCCTTTCGGAGTTAGGACGCACGTCCGTTTTGCCCCATTTTGCGATATTAAACGTCAAAATAGACACGCGCAGCAAAAATAATCCACTTCCTCATCTATCGTCACTTCCAGATGTTTTGCTTGTGCATAATAATCATTCACGTGCGACTTTTGCATTTAGGCCGCAAAAACGCGGGCGCAAAAAACACTCCAGCTCGAACTGGTGGTGATCTGAGAAGAAAAGCACTGGAGCCCCTTGCAGAATGACGAGCTCTTTCTAGCACAGGCTCAGCCAGACACTGGAACATATAATAGATACAATTAGTACTATGGAACACTGGAACATATAATAGGATACATTAGATTACATTACAGAACAGGGCTGCAGACTTATGAAGTTACCGCTTCTATCACCTTCTATTTACAAAATATTCGCAAAACACTAGCTCACAGCAAAGGAGATGAAGAGAAGTTTGCCACAAGTTTGAGACAGAAGCTTCGAGAGCGAGAAGTTTGCAGAGTACTACAAACACAAAGTGTCCCCCATGTAATTCTGCCACAGTATCACCAGTGGGTCTTGAGGGGGATAATGTGCAGAATTACAGGGGTTGCAAAGAGGAGACCAGCACTGGGGGATTCCCCCCAGGAGAAGCCACTGAGGCACTGTGCAGGAGGTCACTGGGTGCTGGGGGTCACCCACACGCTGGGTGCTGCTGTGCGGTGTTATCATTCATTACTGGGCTGTGGAGAAGCAGAGAGGAGCTTGTAGCAGGATCACATGGTAATGCCTGAATTAACATTGCGCAAACTGGCCTAAACTGTGTAAAGTAAAGTGATTAAAAGAGGCAGAAAGAATACTTATCAAGATGGTTGCTAGCTTGTGAAATTCTGGCAAAACCAGGTGCGCCGATAATTTAGGCGCAATTACTAAAATTGGCGAACAAAAGGAGAAATTGGCCCCTTCTTATTACTCCATGCAGGCCACATTTATCACCTTTTGTGCGCCTAAGTGTAGAGTTAGCGCCTTAAAATTCAGGGCATTGTTGTGCCAGAATTACAACTTTTAAGAATTATTACCCAAGCTACATATCTGGGATAAGACCAATTGATACGTGTCTGCCCTCTTATTAAATCACTTACTTTCACAAAGGTGTAGGCGGCAGTTGGCGCAATGTTAGATCTCGGCGACTTACATGTCATCACTGAATACAGTCCCACTCGCTTCTACACATCCCAGAATAGAAGATAACCACTAACAGCAGACCGATCGTTCGAGGCAGGTACTATTAATCAAGTAAACAGACGAAGCGCAGCACCGCTGCTTCTGCGTCTGTGTATAACAGGGCAGGCTCCACAGTGCGCAATCGACGTATTGCGCAAAAACCTGTGTAGGGGAGGAGGCTGGAACTGACCATGTCAGCTCGGCAATCCGGCAGGCTCCGCGGCTATTGGTGTGGAGGCGCGGGGCAGTGACTCACTATCCTGAGCCTGTATATACGGTGTATAGATGTGATAGTTATGGTATATACGGTGTATAGATGACATATACACTTCCTCCCGTGTGTTTGATCCCTCTGCTTCTCGCTCGCTCCAGTCTCTTTTCGTGCGAGGATAAAACGCCAGCGACTTCAAAGTGAGTTCAGGTAATTAAGAGCTGAGGGGAATCTAATCTAAACCCCGGGCCCCTCGCTGCACCCAGCCCCGGTCCCTGAGCCAGCCGGCGAGGGAGCGTCTATTCCCCGCTGCCTCCCAATCTGCCGCCCCCGCTCCTCACATCTGCATATCAAACAGCGCTCTCTGGCATTAATTATTAATTAGCCTGCAGTCACCCTGGAGGATTGCTCCAGCCTGCACATACTTATTACTGACCTCCAGCACAATGTGGAATCATTTCCCTCCGCTCTACAAGCGACTTATAATATCACAGGAGAGACGCTGACAAGCCGGACCACCGATACCTGACAGTACATCCCCCCAATATCACCTGCCTGAGCCCCCCAGAGTCACATGTCCTCAGTCCCCAACACTTCACCTGCCCCCAGCACCTGCCCCCCAATGTCACCTTCCCCCAGCACCCCTAATGTAACATGCCCCCCCAATGTAACCTGCCCCCGCCCCAACGTCATCTGCCCCCCAATGTAACCTGCCCCCCCAATGTAACCTGCTCCACAGCTCCAGGAATGGCATCGGCCTTAACCCCCCAATATAACCTCCATTCCCTAAAGTGTTAACCCCCAAAGTTGCCTGACACACGGCATTCTTAATGTAAACTGCCCCCAGACTCCCGTAATATCACCTGCCCCCCCCACCAGCACCTAATGTCACTTGCCATCAGCCACCCCAATATCACTTGTTTTCCAGCCCCCTTAATGTCACCTACCCCCAAGCCTCCACCAATATCACATGCCCTCAGTCCCCATAATGTCACCTGACCCCAGGTGCCAACTGTCCCAAGCACCGCTCCCGCCCTGCCACCCGCTCCGCTCCCCTCTCCAGCTCTGCAGCCCCCCCCCGCTCCGCTCCTGCAATAAGCTCCACCCCGCTTGCTCTACCATTATAGTAGTTATATTCTTGTACATAGGGGGCGGTATTATAGTAGTTATATTCCTGTACATAGGGGGCAGTATTATAGTAGTTATATTCTTGTACATAGGGGGCAGTATTATAGTAGTTATATTCCTGTACATAGGGGGCAGTATTATAGCAGTGATATTCTTGTACATAGGGGG
Source organism: Engystomops pustulosus (assembly GCA_019512145.1). NCBI lineage: Eukaryota > Metazoa > Chordata > Amphibia > Anura > Leptodactylidae > Engystomops > Engystomops pustulosus. The sequence continues at coordinate 78,115 of WNYA01000225.1, read as the reverse complement.
CAGTATTATAGCAGTGATATTCTTGTACATAGGGGCACATTTTCTAAGGTGCACATTCGCGCCGCACATTTGTTTGTAGGCGATAACGTCATGCACAGGTATGTAAGAAGTGTCTGCGCTGCGATTGTGGCGCACGCGACCGTTTTGTGGTGCAGCTATGCTGGCTTCCATGCGACACAAATTAGGGGGCGTGCACCGCATTTGATTTGCAAATTGTGTTGCACGCCCTATGTTAAAGATGCACCACAAATAAAGGTGTGGTACATTCATGATTTCTGGAGCACGATCTTAGCGAATCGTCGCACCCAGCATTATACATGGGCAGAGAACTTTTAGTGCAGTTTCCAACTTTCTAAGTAAATGTGCCCCTGTATGTCCATTACTGTGATAGTGGTGAGGAATAGTCCTTACATCTGAATATGGACTTGTGCTCCCAAATTCTATCATTTACATGTTGGATCCTTTCCCCAATGTACAAGAAACCACATGGGCATTTAATTAAGTTTCACAAATTGGTAGATACTAATTACCAATGTCACATATTTAATTAAATGGCCGCAAATGTAAACCTTGAGAAAGACACAGCAAGTGCTGGGATCTCTCTTGTTGAAAGAGAAAAATCAGGAATTCTTCAAAAAAATTCTTTACACTTATTTTGGAGTTGGAAGGAGATCATTTTTGGCACATTTACTAAGACTAGTGCAATGTGTACTATGTGCAGTGTCCTGTGTAGTGTGCAGGGGGCGCCAGATGCAGGATTTGTGTAGCACATTCTGCATGAATCTGGCGCCCACTGCACTGCCCCGACAGAGTGCAACATAGGGCGTGCAACACAATTCTGTCGGACTTTGCATGATAAACTTGGCACATGGTCCGACTGAGCACTGGACGCCCCTTCAGTGCAGAAATTGCAGAATTGCGTGTGACACAAATGTGGCGCAGACACTTCTTAAATACCTGTGCAAGGAGTTTGTAGCTAAAAGAATGACAGAGTCTGATGCATGGACCTTAGTAAATGTGTCCCAATGTTCAATAGTAACAGATATATGGAGTGGGGGAGGGAGGTCTGGGGTTTCGCTCTCTGCTGGGGTCACTATTTATGGGGTCTGGTGTCATTTTTCGTTCTCTATGGTGCTGTTCTTGATGTATAGATATCAGACATCATCACTGTACACATTTTCCTGTAGTGTTTCTATTGGGATGTGGTGGATGTCAGCGCGCTGCTTATTTCATTGCAGCCATTTAGTAAGATCAAAAAAGTTCCTTTTTCGCTCATCAATGTGCCCTCTGCCCCCAGTAATGTGCCCTCTGCCCCCCCAGTAATATGCACTCTGCCCCCCCAGGTTCTGCAGCAGCCGGGGTGTGTATGATGAGGTTCTGCAGCAGCCAGGGTGTGTATGATGAGGTTCTGCAGCAGCCAGGGTGTGTATTATGAGGTTCTGCACCAGTCGGGGTGTGTATGATGAGGTTCAGCAGCAGCCAGGGTGTATATTATGAGGTACTGCAGCAGCCAGGGTGTATATTATGAGGTACTGCAGCAGCCAGGGTTTGTATAATGAGGTTCTGCAGCAGCCAGGGTGTGCGTGCGTGTGTGTATATATGTAGCAGGGCTGTGTGTGTGTGCGTGTGTGTATGGATATATATATATATGTAGCAGATGTAGATGATATAGTGGGGTGCCTTGTGTAGTGGAGATGTAGTGGGGTGTAGATGATATTGTGGGGTGTCTTGTGTAGCGGAGATTAAGTGGGGTGTAGATGATATAGTGGGGTGTCTTGTGTAGCGGAGATGTAGTGGGGTGTAGATGATATAGTGGGGTGTCTTGTGTAGCAGAGATGTAGTGGGGTGTAGATGATATAGTGCTGCGCTGTGCCCCGGTGTAGCAGAGCCGTGCGTGAGTCTTGGTGTTGGCTTTGCTCTAGATGTAGATTCATTTCCTCTGAAGATGCGCATGCTGATGGAGACATTAGCATTCAGCGGCGGAATTGTCGGATAATAGTATTAAGTGCGAGTCGCCGTCCCGTTGTCATGGATTCCGCACAGCCCGATCCTCGTCGCCGTAAACCAACACACTTTCCGCAATCTCATTTTTTATCTGCCAATTCCAACTTAATTATGTCAGAAATTGTTTGTGCCACAATGGAAATCTGGATATTTTTTCGCTTCCATCTCAGGAATTACGCGGCAGCGATGGGGCAATACAAGGAGCAGCGCGTGTCACATACCCCCGCCGCCTCACTAATCCCATCAACACGTCTCCGCACAAGGTTATGAACTGTGCGCCGCTGGAGTCTGCGGACATACAAAATGGAGGCTGTTGTCTAATGCTGCGTATTAGCCGCCATTCCCGCTGCTATTTGTAACCGTCCCTTTAAGCAGCCGCAGGCGGCACAGGGTACGGAGCGCAATGCTCTGGGATTTGGGAGCAATCTATAAAGAGTCATAAGTAGTTGATGATTTAATAGCTATTGTCCTGGGAGGATGCGGCCGACTTATTGATCCTCTCACCATTTATGATCTGAGGCTTTGTTACAATGTATCAGCTGAGGTTATCTTCGGTGAGACATACATCAGTAGCACAAACTTATCTTGTCTGTCCTGATAGGTTGTTATGTATCAGTCAGGAGGCCAGAGGATTATCTGAGCCGCATACAATTGTAACAAACCTTCAGCTGGATGAGTTTTCAGCCTCTGGCTGTTAAGAAGGATGTTACTATTCACTGACAGCAAGCAGAGATCTAGATCAGAATGGATGTGTCCTGAAACAGAAAGTTAACATTGTCACGTTGTGTGGGGTACAGTTATCAGACATTGGGGGGTACAGTCAGTGGGTGTGGTGTACAGTTGTAAGGCAATGTGGGATACTGTAGTCATGTAATGTGGGGTACAGCTGTCAGGCAATGTGGGGTACAGTGGCAGCCCCCCCAATGACTTTCAGGCGAGTCTTTAGCTGCAGTAAATGATGATAAATCCACAGGCCCGGCAGTGACCTCAGGGGTCCTGATAATAAAGCAGCGGAGCCTCGCGCCTCGGGACCCCCGCTGATACACTCTCATCCATGTAGAACAGGATCCACCTTTATGGCTGGGTGACTCTCCTTATTAAAAGCTCTCAGCGGGCGCACAGCGGGCGAGGCGCGGGAACAACCGGCTACACTCATTTCCTTCAAAGAAATTTCCCAAGATGATAACTGGAAAAATCTTCTCATCCTTCTGCTGCGGCGGGGGGAGGGGGATGAGAGGCACAAGTACCTCATGCCTCACCGCACCTGGAGGAGCAGAGGCCACAGCAGCACAGAGGACTGCCGGAGAGGAGCGGGTTGAAAAGCGGTGGTCAGAGACGGCAAATTACATAGTGGTAGGATGAGGGTCTCTCAGCAGCACAGACTATTTCAGGAGGGGCAGGTGTTCAGCATGAGGGAGGTCACAGACTGAAAGACACATAGGGGCTCATTTACTAAAGGTCCGAACGCCTCACTTTAGTTGATTATTTCCGTTTTGCTCCGATTTGGATTTTTGCCGCACGTGATCGGATTGTGGCGCATTGGCGCCGGCTTGCATGCGACAGAAATCGGGGGCGTAGCCGTCTGACAACACGAAGGATTTGGACAAATTTAAAAACCGAATTGTGTCGCAAGATCAAGCACTCACATGCACCGGGAAGAAGAAGGTGAACTCAGGCGGACCTCGGTGCAGAAGCGACGGATGCAGAAACTCGGGCGCACGATCTTAGTGAATTGCGGCAGACCCGAATCCTCGTCGAACAACGCACTGCAGGATCGCGACAGGATCGGGTAAGTAAATCTGCCCCATAGTAAAGGGCCTCTGCAGCACAAAGTATTTAAGGAGCGGAGTGATCTGCTTTTGTGGCACTATCTCACCCATCATCTCACAATTGTGCTTAATACGAAATTAACTGAATCTTACTCCCAATCTGCAGCAGAAGTGCGGAAGCCGGATCCTCACATGACATATGGTCTCAGAGTCAGGCGGGGAACACATTTGATGTGAGAATTTTCTATGAGCGATTTTCAATTACATGAAATGTGTCTGTGTGCAAATGAATGGTAAACCTGTGCCAAGAACGAGCGGAATGTTCTCCAGATCATGTAACACTCCCGAGAATTGTCATTATCATAGCGGCGGAACATCGGAAGTCTGCAAGTGATCAGCCCCATAATAACTGCAATGTATAAGAGATATACAGTATATAGGTAGATAAGACTTATAGGAGATGTATATACCTAAAAATAAAAGGGGTTGTCTGAAACGTTAAGAAATAAGTTGCACTCCAAAAAAAGATGAGTTCTTAATTTAAGTGCGACATTTCAGACCTTATACAATCTACAACAATGGGGCACATTTACTTACCCATCCCGTCCTGATCTCTGAGGTGCGTTGTCCTACGAGGATTCGGAGCTGCCGCGATTCCCTAAGATTGTGCGTCCAATTTCCTGCATGTGTCACTTCCCCACTGAGGTCCCCCGGAGTTCACCATCTTCTTCTCGGTGTATGTAAGTGCATTGCTAGCGGCACAATTTTTAAATCCCACGGGTTGTCCGAATCCATTGGATCGTCCGACACCCCCTTGATTCGAGTCCACGAATCGTATACTCCACTTCATACACACCCACCTCCTTTCTCTGCAGGATCGTGCACCACTTTCCTGTGCACACGCACTTTATACCGGGCAGTATCCACGCATGCGCACTCTTTGCTGTGGAACTCAGAGGGAGATAAGGCCACATTGTAATAGATCATATGAGGTCATTTAGTTGTATAATGGAACACTTCTATATGGGATAAAATGAAGTTTATGGGGCACATTTACTTACCTGTCCGAGGAGTTCACCGGAAGTGCATTCTTCTGACGATAATGCACTGTGCCGTGCTTCACTAAGATTGTGCGGCTGATATCCTGCATGTGTCGCTTCCCCGCTCAGGTCCGCCGGACTTCACCTTCTTCTTCCTGGTGCATGTAAGTGCTTGGACTTGCGACACAATTTGAAAGTCGCATAGAAGCCAGCGCAGCTGCACCACAATCCGATCGCATGCAACACAATCCCACCGCAAACCCCTGTTAAATACCTGTAAAAGCTGCGCAAATCCCGAAAACCGTAAAAAGTCCGACAAAAGTGCGATCCGCGACCCTTAGTAAATAAGCCTCTATATGTTTCAGTTTTTTGGTAATTATGCACCTGCTTTGATCACATGACAGTTTCATGTTGCTTATATGCATGACATGTTAGATTTGTCACATTGCTTGAGAAAGGATTCTGAATACGTCTGAAACATCGCAGTTGGGTTAAATAAAGTTTTTTTTTTCACCAAGTTTTTAGGATGCACTTTCATTTTTTAAAAATAACTAGATAGATAGGAAATACCGAAAAAATATTGAAATACCAAAAATCTCCAATTGCACAAAACGTTTGCGTTTTGAGTCTTTATGTGCCACATTGTCGTTCATAAATGCCCGGTGCTATGGGTACAGTAGGTGCTCGCCCTGTAGTGGTGACCCGTGTTCTGTTTATTATAACCATGTGTGACATGTGATACACCCGCCGCCATCTTCCTGTCCTCTATATACTCATGAATATTTCATGGCGCTGCTGATTAAAGGGCACTTCATAACCGCTTAAAGATGGTGGCGAGCCGTCTACCGCCAGGCGCGACATCACACAGATCCGGTTACTGGACAGCAGCGGCTGGAAGTCATTATATCACACCAATACCATGTCCTCAAATGGCTGATAACAAAGAGCAAGCTACGACACATGATGACATCACACTGTATCAGCTCCATGGCACATGATGACATCACACTGCATCAGCTCCATGGCACATGATGACATCAACACATGGTATCAGATCCATGCACATGATGACTCACGACCTGCATCAGCTCCATGGCACATGATGACATCACACACCGTATCAGCTCCACTGTCACATGTGACCACACACTAGCTATCAACTCCGATCGACACATGATGACATCACACTGTATCAACGCTCCTGGCACATGATGATCACTGCACACTGCATGCATGTGCTACACTCATTCGGCCATGTGACATCACATCTAATCATCAGCTCGGCACACATGATGACACTCACACTGCTCATCTGCTCATGGCACATGATTACATCACAACACCAACATGTATCAGCTCCATAGGACACATTGATGCCATCACACTGTCACCTCCGTTTGCGCCTGCGACATGATGACATCACACGGTCATACATCCCTGGCACAATGAATGAACATCACCTGTAACAGTCCCTGGCACATAGTGACATCACACTGTGCTCACTCCCTGGCCATGAATGACATCACACTAACTGTGTCAGCCCCCTGGCACTGATGACATCACATGCAGCTTTGCAGATGCATCACATGCATCACCAGACATGATGACATACAATTAAACATGAAAGTGACGAAAAACACAGATCAGAAAAGCCTGCATATGTATACGCGCACCTCGCTGCAGACACATGATACATCACACTGGTATCAGGTTGCCAATGCACACCTGAGCTAGACACATTCTCACACACTGCATCTGCTCTCGCAGCACTTATTGACATCACACTGTATCAGTCGCCATGCACATGATGACATCACACTGCAATCTCAGATCCAAATGGGGTACATCATCATACCACTCCAGGAACATGCATCACCTTCCTCGAACACATGATGACATCACACTAGCTGCATCAGCCCAGGGCACATGAGCTTACAACTGATCGTCCATGAGACACATACCACCTCATCTCTTGACACTGACACCGCACAGCCCCACTGATGACATCACACTCTGCATCCAGCACATGTGACATCCACTGCATCATCGATTGCTATCCACTGCACATCAGACAAATGAATGCACGGCATTATTTTTGCCTGGCGGCGGAAGTCTCTGTGAACCTTCTCCATCTTGGTTTGTCTCGTGGTTGTTCTGGCTCATTATTCAAAGGCCCTCGATGAAGATCTGCCTCACACTTATTCTCTGGAAGTCGCTCTCACCGGCTGCAATGACCTTGCTCCAATCTAAGGAGATCCCCCCGGGGCATTTCCTCTCTCCCAAGAAGACCTGACTCTGCTCACATAGTAAACGTTCTCTATCAGTGTCCCAGAAAATCCACCTCACGAAACACAGGAGAGAGCCCCATATAACAGCAGCGCCAAATCCAGAAGGAGGCGGGGCGTGACTACCTCTCACAACAGGATATACAGCCATGGGTGCGGGGGCTGTGACTACCTGCCTCACAGCACAGGATATAAGCAGGTGGCGGGGCTGTTGAACTACCTCTCACACAGGAGATACAGGCAGGGGGCTGGCTGTTACCTACTCTCACACAGGATTACCGGCCGAGGCGGGCTGTGACGTCCTCTCACCCACGATATACAGGCAGGGGGCCGGGCTGTGACTAACCACTCTCGAAGAATATACAACAGGGGGTGGGCGTGCTACCTCTCTACACAGGATAATAAGGCAGATGGCGGGGCTGTGACTATACCTCTCACCAGGATATAAGGGTAGTGGGGCGGGCTGTGACTACCTCTCACACAGGATATACAGGCAGGGGTGGCGGCGTGACTACCCCTCTCACTTATTAGAACAGGCGGGGGCGGGCTGTGACTACCTCTCACACAGGATATCAGGGCGGTTGGACTACTCCAACCGATATGCAGGGGCGGGGCTGTGACTTCCCCCTGCCCCCTTCCCTTCTGCCTCTGGTTGCCTTCCATAGTTGGTGTCAGGTCCCTGCGATAAATCTCGTCCTTCTCCACATGTGTTAGGTGACCCCCGCCCTCCACGGATCACATCGCTCTCCAGGTCATAGTAAGAGTGAAAGTCATTCCTATTTGACAGCCTCAAAGAGTACCGGGGGTGGAGGGGTTATGGGCTGTACGTCTCTGTATTTCTTCATGGCAACTCCGTGATGACAGTAAGTAGGCCCCGCAATTGCAAGTCATCATCCACCTGCAGGCTGAGCCTCACATACACCATAATAATGGGGGGCGGCGGGGGCTACATATTACAGGCCTTCTACTACCTAATGTGACATCATATCCTCACCCAATGACATCATCAGGAGGAACCCTAAATGATCAAAACAAAATCTGTACCTGAACTTATGTAAAGAGTACAGAAGCGCAAAATAGAAAGAGAATCGCGAGAAGAAAAAAGATACATGATACATTGATCAGATATTAGTAGAATCGATCGATAGATAGCTACTTAGATATGACGATAGATAGATCGCTAGATATGAGATAGCTAGCTGATAAGATAGATCTGAGATGATATCTAGATAGATATGAGATCGATCGATCTCTCTCTCGCATTCGCTCGCTCGTCGCTAGCTCCGATCGATCTATAAGATAGATCGATCGATCGACTCTGCGCTCGCTAGCTCGCTCGACCTCTGCGACTCGCTCGCTCTCGCTCGCTAGCTCGCTCGCTCCCTCGATCTCATCGCTCGCTCGCTCGCTCGCTCTGCGCTCCGCTCGCTCTGCGCTCCCTCCTGCTCGCTCGCTCGCTACTAGCTCGCTTCGCTCGCTCTCGCTCGCTCTGCCGCTCGCTCGCTAGCTCGCTCTGCGTCGCTCCTCGCGCTCGCTTGCGCTCGCCTCGCATCGCTCCTCGCTCGCTCTTCGTCGCTCTCTCGCTCGCTCGCTCATCGACGATAGCTAGATAGATCGCTAGATCATAAGATAGATATTGAGATCGATCGCTGGAAACATGGCGTCCCTAGAGTCCACTGGGGCCCCGGGGCAAAATTCCTAATGGGGCCCCCCCCTCCCCAACTCTACCTACACACAACCAAAACCGACCTCAAAACCCGTTCTGGCTCACTGATATTACAGTGATTAGTACATATTCTCTCCCCGCCAATGATTTTACATATTCTCCGTCCCCCACAATGAATTAATTACATATAACGCCCCGCCCCCCCCCCCACAATTAATATTATATATCTTCTAACCCCCCCACATGATTAATAAATCTTCTGCCCCCCGCACTATTATTATACATAGTCTCACCCCCCATAAATTATTATATACATATTTTCATCCCCCCCACAATTAATTATTTACATATTCTCTCTCCCCCCCCCACCCGTAATTATTACATATGTCCCACCCCACAATTACTTATTATTATTCAGTAACCCCCCACAATAATATTATATATTCTACCACCCACTAATTAATTATTACATATCTCACCCCCCCATATGAAATTAATTAATTACATATTCTCCCCCCCCAATTAATTATTACATATTCGCTCTCCATCCCCCCCACAATTAATTATTTACATATTTCCCCCCCACAATTAATTTTTATTCTAAACCCCCCACAATTAATGATTATATATTCTGCCCCCACAATTATTATTACATATCTCCACCCCCCATAAAATTAATTATTACATATTCTCCCCCCCACAATTAAATTATTACATATTCTCTCTCCCCCCCAGAAACAATTAATTATTACATATTTCCCCTCTATATTCCTTACCCCCCCCACAATTAATTACATATTCTCCCCCCCCACAACCCCCCACCATTAATTATTAACATATTCTCTCCTATTCTCAAAGTCTCTCTCCCCCCCCACCTTTTATTATTACAACTCCTCCCCCCCCCAAAAATGTAATTATTACAATCCGCCCCCAACAAGAATTTTACAATTCTGGTCTGCTTCTGTTCTGTCTCTCCCCCCCCACACCAATGCTGTTACAATATTCTCCTCCCCCCCCCGCACAGTTAATTATTAGAACAGATTTCCTTTCCCCTCCCCACAATTAATTACCACTATTCTTGGCCAACCCCCCCCAATGATTTATCAGATACAAAGTATGATTTTTTAGAAAATAATCCCCATAAAAAAAACTATACTCCCCTCTGGCAGCGGGTCCCGCGCTTCTATCTTCTTGCCGCTGGCGGGAGAATGGGTGCGCGGCAGCGTGAATTGAACGTTCACACGTGGCCGCGCATCCCAGTTCATTGTGAGCGCTGTGCGCCGGGTGTGGGTCCTTCCGGCCACGTCCGCCCAGTAATAGTGCCGAGCGGCCGCTTACTTGCCGCATCAAGCACATTTCATGACGGCAGGAGCTTCCTTTCCGGACGTAGACTGGAGGCCCCGCCCGACTGCCATTGGCGTATCCTCCATCCATACCACCGCGGTTGCCATTGAGACGGTCATCCGGGTGCACCCCCGTCCTCTGGCCCGTCTCAATGGCTACCGCTGCAACACCGTGTCTTTCCAAAAACAAAACCCACTAGGCTGGCCATGACCTATCGATCGCTATATCGCTCGTCTGCGCTAGCTCTTATATCGATCTCTAGCGCGACTCGCTCAGACTCTAGATGTCCGCTCTGCGCTCGCTCGCGCGCGCGCTCTCTCATCGCTAGCTCGCCGCTTTGCGCTATCTCGATATGCGCTCGCTCGCTCGCTCGCTCGCTCTCTCGCTCGCTCTCTCGCTCCGCGCTCGCTCTCGCTCGCTCGCTCTCTCTGCGCCTCGCTCGCTCGTCTCGACTCGCTCGCTCGCTCGCTCGCTCGCTCTGCGCTCGCTGCTCTGCGCTCGCCTCCGCTCGGTCTGCGCTCGCGCGCTCGTCTTGCGCTCCTCGTCTCCCTCGCTCGCTCGGCGCTCGCTCGCTCGCTCGCTCTCGCTCGTGCTCGCTCGCTCTGCGCTCTCTCGCTCACTCGCTCGCTCGGCAGCTCGCTCCGCAATGCTCGCTCGCTCGCTCGCTCGTTCTCTCGCTCTCGATCGCTCGCTCGCTCTGCTCGCTCCTGCGCTCGCTCGCTCCCTCGCTCGCTCGGCGCTCGCTCGCGCGTTTCGCTCGCTCGCTACGGCGCTCGCTCGGCCTTCCCCCGCTCTCGCTCTGCGCCCTGCTCGCTCTGCCTGCTCGCTCTGACGCCTCGCTCGCTCCTCGCTCGGTCTGCGCTAAGCGCCTCGCTCGCGCTCGCTCGCTCCCTCGCTGCTCGGGCTCGCTCGCTCGCTAGCTCGCTCGCTCGCTCTCGCTGCTCGCTCAAGCTCGCTCGCTCTTCGCTTCGCTCACGCTCCCTCGCTGCTCGCCTCGCTCGCTGCTCTGCGCTCGCTCGCTCTGGTCTCGCTCGCTCCGGCGCTCGCTCGACTATCTCGCTTCCCCTCTGCTAGCTCGCTCTGCGCTCGCTCGTGCCTCGCTACGTCCCTGCTCGCTCTCTTTCTCGTTTTTTCCTCTTGCTCTTGTGCTGTTTTTTCTGTGACATCTCTTCCTTTACCTATTAGTGGATCACTCCTTAGAACCTTGACTATTTCATTAGGATTCGGATATTCCAGGGAGTGGAGAGACCTACTTGCCTATATGTTGGGCGTGAGATGTGGAAGTCCCTATATGACCATCGATTTCCAGAATAGTTTTTCATCTTGTGTTAGTCCCTTTAGGTGAAGTTTATGGTGGGAGGGGGGTCATTAGAGGGGATGGGGGGAGGTTATGGTAGGGAGCATTTACTGGAGGTGGGAGTAGAGGGGTGGTGGGGGGTCATGTGAGGGGATAGGAGAGGTTTTGGTAGGAATGCACGCTCGGGGGATATGTTTGCTGGGTTATGGTAGGGGTCTTGGAAGGGTAGTTTATGGTAAAGGGGCAGTTTGGGGGTCATGAGAAGGGGATGGGGGTTAATTTGGGGGCCGTTAGGAGTATACGGGGGGTTGTTAGTGAGGGTTTGAGAGGGGAGTTTTATGGTAGAGGTGCAAGTTGGGGGTCATGAGAGGGGTGTGGGGGGTGTTATGTAGGAATGCAGTGGGGGGTAAATGTGTTGGGTTATGGCGGGGGAGTTTGAGAGGGAATTTATTTAGGGGGCAGTTGGGGGTTCATGAGAGTGATTGGGGCGGGATGGTTATGATGGGTCGTAAGTGGATATGCGTGGTGATCTATACTTTGTATCCAGCATGGTCTCAACCTGTGGCTCTGGGTTTCGGCATGGAATCGGTTTATGTAATTTGTATAACTAATGCTTTGCTCTGGTAATGTGCGCTTGCCGGGGCTGGGTCATTGATCTATGATTGATGGGCTGGTTGCCGCGGCTCCTGGCTGCAGCGCTGCTTTCTGCCTTGAATGCCAATTAGCAGATGAAATCTATTGTGTGCGGGGCGAGCAGTGAGTGCCGCTTCCAGGGAGACAGGGTTAAGCTCGCCCATTGTTCATCTGCGTGTCGAGATTCACCTTTCCCGCGCTGTTTGCTTCTGGTTTATACAGCACAGGAAGGGTTAACCCAATGGCGCATACGTTGTGACATGAAGGACTCATGGGCACATCCTCCGCTATAAATTCTAGTGATCCAGAGCGATTGCGGGTCGTGGTTCCTCGCCATAGAGATGGCAGCTAGTGCCCCAGGCCCGGATCCGGGTGAGTGATGGCGTCTTATAATATAGGAAAATAGAAAGAACCGCGTGGCTGCGACAAGCGCCGGTAATCCCACCAAATCTTTTAGTTATGTTAATTACGCCGGCTGCAGATGGTGGAATTGGAAGCGCGCGGCCCCACTCCCGGGGGGATCGCACTGGAGAGGAACGTATACAATCTCTTGCGGAATCTGCGGATTTTCACTGATTGTTCTGCTGTAACATGAATATTCTTGATGTAGCACCGCGCCTATTAAAGAGGACGGGGAACCAAGAGAATCACTGACACTTGTTACGCCACAACACAATGGCGCCTGGGCCTGGCACGGCAGGGACCTCCATACTCTAGTAATCTGAGATTATAACAAGACCTGACAATGGCTGCACTGTATACCCTCAACAGCGTGACCCTCACCGCAATATTACTACTACGACCTGCTCCCAATACGAGAGACATTCACACAGCACTATGGGATGTAGCACCCAATTCTAGAAACAGTGGCACCCAGCACTAAGGATGTAGCACCCAATACTAGAGACATGACACACAGTACAACAGACCTGGCACCCAATACTAGAGACATGACACCCAGCACTAGGGATGTAGCACCCAATACTGAAACTGGCACCACAGCACTAGAATGCACAACCCAAGACTAGAAACATGGCACATAGTACAACAGACCTGGCACCCAATACTAGAGACATGGCACCCAGCACTAGGGATGTAACCCAATACTAGAGACACAGCACACAGTACAACAGACCTGGCTCCACATAGAGTAGAACGGGCAACCCAGCACTAGGGAATATAGCAACCACCATACTAGAGACATGGCACACATACAATGACCCTGGCCACACCCAAACTAGAGAATGGGCACACACACAGCACTAGGTGATGGTAGCACCCAATACTAAAAACATGTGCACCCACATGGCACCCACACTATGGGTTGCAGCACCCAATACTAGATACATGTGCTCTAACATCGTACACAGACCTGTGCATCCCAATACTAGAGACATGCACCCTCATTATGGATGTAGCACCCAATACTAGAGACATGACACACAGTACAACAGACCTGGCCCCACAATACTAGAGACATGGCACCCAGCACTAGGGATGTAGCACCCAATGGCACACAGTACAAAAGACCTGGCACCCAATATCTAGAGACATGGCACCCAACACTAGGGATGTAGCACCTATACAAGACACGGGCAACCCAGCAGTAGGGGATGTAGCACCCAATACAGCAGATATGGCATGACAGTACAACAGAACTGGCACCTAGTTACTGAGAACCCAATACTAGAGACATGGCACCCAGCACTATGGATGTAGCATCCAATACTAGAGACATGGCACAGTACAACAGACCTGGAATCAATACCAAAGAGACATGGCACCAAGCCTGGGATTGTGGCATCACATACTAGAGAACGTGGCACCATTACAACATCGACCCTGGCACAGCACACTACGAGATGTACAGTATGGAGACACTGCACACAGTTACACAATACGAGGCATAACTGTTGTGGACCTTACGTGCATCACTATTAATATTGTGGGCCGTAGTACCCAATACTAGAATCTGGGACTCAATCCTAGAGAAATCTTGAGAAAATGACCCCTGATACTACAGCTCATGGTCACCCAGTAAACAGGACTTGGCACCGAGTCTTAGGTCTATTTGTGAGTTTACACTTCTAGTCCCCTACTGTGTAACAGACTAATCCACATACCCAATGTTGGTGACACAGCTACTGGTAACTGAGACCTGGCAGTTTATTATTACATCACATGGTGCCTAGTATTACTCTAATGGCTACCCAACTTAAAGAGATGGCACCCCTGTACTCTACAACCTGCACCCAGTACTGTTTCACTCGCCACTATCTGATATGGAGCTGTTTGTTACAGATCCTGTCCTCAGGTCGGTCAGCATTGGATTTGAATGGACTTCTAATTGATGGTTATCACCCGCTCACCCTGACCAAAGACGGTGGTGACATCCACACGGCTGCCGTCCTCTTCTCATAGCCCAAATGTTACATCACCTCTTATAGTTTCAAACGACAGACCGAGGAAATCTGGTTGATACACCCCGGGGGAAATGTATGGCTGCCCCCTAGCTAAGAGGGGGGGTTCCCGCCTAATTATACAATCATTTAGCATGCATGATACAGAATATTCGACTGTGCTCATATATCTGGCACTGTCAGTAATTATCCAGGTATTTCAGTCCTGTCAGGAACCAGGTGATTAATCACAACCGTCACTATGTTATTATACAGTCCAATGTGGGAGAGTTTGCCCTGGAGATCCAGTTCCGTCCCTAATTACAAGAACCTCTTCCCTCTAATGTCATCTGTAAGACGTTCATGGGACGATTTTGGAAGAGCTGAGGAGGGCTAGACCCATCACAACCCATCAAGGGTCCAAAATTTTTCTGGAACACACATGGATGATCCAAAGGTTACTAAGACTGGATCACAACAAAAGAGATCTGCAAGGAGTCAATGCGACGTTTGCACCCCGAAGTATCAACGAAGGATCCACCAAGTGTCCCCCGTTTCACTGAACTGAACGAAGACAGGAGATGGAAGGTGGCAGAGCAGAGCAAGTGGAAGAGATAAGAGTATTGGGTATCAAAGTTTTTCTTTCATTTTTGTAAATGTAAAATCTTGTAACAATATCACTATTAGGCAGTCACCCAGTCATAACCTCCAGACTACACAGAACAGGGCTTCCGCGATAGGAGGCCTGGTATCACGTGTGTTTCTTGTGTAAAACATGGGAGACCAGGTAGAAAAGTCCATGCTCTCAACATACTAAGAGACCGGAGGGGGTCAAGGCCACATCTGTCATCTGTATCATTCTGTGTTTCTCAGCAACCTGGGGCGAGATTCGGAGACAATTGGTCATCATCTACTAACAATGAGGCAAAGAAGTAGACGAAGAGTGCCACAGCCGTAGGGGTTGTATCCAGAAAGAATTACTTGCAAGTTACACGGCACAATGCTCCTCATCAGGTTCCAAGTAAACAACACTCCTTTAGGTTTGAGCAAGCTTAGGTTAATGTAGCACTTGAAATAATTATAACCGATCAGACGTACCGACCGATGTCCAAGCCTGGTGGGGCAAACACAATTGGCAATGACATCACCGATCAGGATGGGAAAAACAACAGAAAAAACCTCAGTGACAGAGTGATTAGGAGGGTCACTTCTGTTACCACGGGAGAAGATCAACATATCTCCGAATGTTTGATATGGAAGAAGCAGAAAGTAAAGCAGGAGGGTAAAACAGTATGGTTTACTATTAGAGTGCAAAAAGGGGAACGGGGATGGACTGTGGGGTGAGGTAAGTACAAGGAGAACTGTGAGGAAGATCAGGGGATTCGGATTACTGAAGAAGAAAGTAGAGCAGTAATGGAGAAGGTCAGCGGCATGATGGGTCCTAAGGCAAAAAAAGGTAGGATGGCTGAAGCGTGAGGAACAGAGGTAGGGAGGATGGAGTGTGAGGAAGAAGGTTAGGCGAAGGATGGAGTGCGAGGAATAATGGTAGTTGAGATGGAGTGTGAGGAAGAAGGGTAGGCGAGGATGGAGTGGGTGGCGAGGAAGAATGGTAGGCGATGATGGAGTGTGAGAAAGAAGGGTAGCGAGGATGAGTTGCGAGGAGAGAAGGTTAGGCGAAGGATTGAGTGGCGAGGAAGAAGGGTAGGCCAAGGATGGAGTGCAAGAAGAAGGTTAGCGAGGATGGAGTGTGAGGAGAAGGGTAGTAAGGATGGAGGTGCGAGGAAGAAGGTAGGCAGGATGGAGTGCAAGGAAGAAGGTATGCGAGATTGAGTGCTGTGAAGAACGGTAGGCGAGGTTGGAGTGTGAGGAAGAATGTTAGGTGAGGATGGATTGTGAGGAAGAAGGGTAGGATAGGTGGAGTGCGAGGAAGACGGGTAGGCGAGGATCTAGTGGCAGGAGAGGGTGGCGAGGATTGAGTGTGAGGAAGAAGGTAGGCGAGATGGAGTTGCGGGAAGAAGGGTATGGCGAGGACGAGTGCGAGGAAGAAGGGTAAGGCGAGGATGGAGTGTGAGGAAGAAGGGTAGGCTAGGATGGAAGTTCGATAAAAGGTAAGGCGAGGATTTGATTGTGAGGAAGTAGGGAAGGCGAGGATGGATTGTGGAGAGAAGTTTAGTGTGAGGATGAATTCTGAGGGAAGGGAAGGGGTTTGGAGTGTAATAAACCAGTCCCGCTGCATGGAGAGACTCCACGGGCTGAGCCTCTCCATAGCCGTTATGTTCTTTGCTTGCCTATTGCAGCAAAGGCTTACCGGTACCACCACGCTCGGTGTTTTCATCACAGCACCAAATGGCTGCCGGCAAAGCTTCCGGCAGCCTCAAAGATAGCGGTGCATGGGCCGCACACCATCTTACCTGTGATGCCGCTTTTCTTCCCGTCCCCTGTGACGTCATCGGGGGGGCGGCGATCCGTCTCCATGGTACGCCTCGGGTCTTTCCGAAGACCCGAACTATTTTGTTAACAACCCGTTCATTACAATGTGCTTATAGCACATATGATAGGATCGATCAACAACCTAGGGTTAAGTACCCTAGGGAGTCCTGAAAAATAGTAAACAAAAAAAAAGTTAAAAAAAAATTATAATAAAAAAAACCTAAATTTCAAATCACCCCCCATTTCCCTAGAACTGACGAATAAATATAAATAAACAGTTAAAAATCATAAACAACAGGTATCGACGCAGTCCGAAAATGCTGCGATATATCAATATGATGATAACGGTTTTCAATTGGCGTTTAAACGCAGTAACGGGAAAATAGCCCCAAAGTCGAAAATGGCACTTTTTTTCCCATTTGAAAATATAAAAAATCTATAAAGTGATCAAAAAGGTAGTACAGTCCTAAAAAATTGATAATCCTTATATACTCGAGTATTAAGCCTAGTTTTTTTTTTCAACACAAAAATTTAAGCTCACAATAACCCTAACTCGGCTTATACTCGAGTCAACTAAAAAAATAAAAGTCAAAAATCCCTTTTCCTGACATCATCTGACATTATGGTCCTCTTCTGTCTGGACAGTCTGAGACAGAAGAGGATATATGGGGGACGTGGACGGAAAGATGAGTACAGTGTTTTTTTTTTCCTACACAGGGTTCGGCTGTATGCCGGTGTGGCAGCTTGTACAGGTGTTGGCGGCTGAGGTACTGGTGGCCTGTAGCTACAGGGTGCAGGCTGTGCTCAGGGGCGTCAGGCTGATGTAGCTGTCAGTTATTGCACAGGGGCTGGCAGCAGGCTTACGAAGGGGAGCTGTCATGCATGGGGCGCAGAGCTAACCTGGGTGAGGCATGCTAAGGTCTGGTCAGGCTTTGCCGGCAGCGACGACGCTGCTGGACTATACTGGGCGACTGTTCCCACTCGTATACTGAGTCATAGTTCTCCAGTTTTTGTGTTGAAATTAGGGGGTTTCGGCTTATACTATCTCGGGTCGGCTTATACTCGATTATATACGGTATTGAAAAATATTATACATTTTGCAAAAATTACACCCCCACGCTCGTACACCGAAGTATCAAAAGTTTAGCGCCAGAAGATGGCATAATCAAAAAAAAATTTTGTGACAGGAGGTTTCAGTTTTTAAATGTATGAAAACATTATAAACCTATTACAAATTTGGTTATCCCCGTAATGCGTACTGACCCAAAAATCAAGTTAGACATGATTTTTGGGGCGCTCAGTGAAAGACTAAAATATCCAAGCCCACAAGAAATGATGCGCAATATGCGTTTTTTCATTTTTCACCATTTCACACTGCATTTGGATTTCTTATATCCCGTTCCGAGTACATGGCAGGGAATATTTAATACATCACTAGAATGCAATTTGTTACGGGCAGAAAAACAAGCCGTCACACAGCTCTTCTTAACGTGTAAAATAAAAAAAAGTTTAGATTTTTGAAGGTGTGGGAGTGAAAAGGACATAGAAACAGGAAAGGGCCGGGTCCACGGTTAAAGCCGGTTAGGGATGGATAAAGTGTGGATGGGGTAGGCATGTCGTTAGGAAGAAGGTAGGGTTGAGGAGAGTGTAAGGAGTCTGGACGATGGGGACGAAGATTTACAGATGGAGAGTAAGAGGTAGTGGAGTTGGACGAGGAGAAAGTTGTAGAATAGGAAGGGAGTGAAAATGGACTTTTGTGAGGGGAAAAGGGATTACAGGATGGAGGTAAGAAGAAGGGTAGTGCGGGAAAATGGAGTGTTGAGGGAAGAAGTTAGGCGAGGATGGAGTGTGAGGAAGATGGGTAAGGCGGAGGATGGCATGTGAGGAAGAGGGTGCGAGGAATGGAGTGTGAGGAAGAAGGGTAAGTGCGGAGGGTTTGGAGAGGGAGGGATGGTTGAGGAAAGGTAGGCAGGAGGGTGAGGAGAGTAGGCGAGGATGGAGGTGAGGAGTGGAGGGATTGAGTGAGAGAGGTAAGGCGAGGATGGGAGTTGAGGAAGAAGAAGTGAGTAGGCGAGGATGGAGTGTGAGGAGAGGGAGAAGGAGGGGTTGAGCGAGAGGCGGAGGATTGGGTGTGAGAAGAAAGGGTAAGGCGAGGATGGAGTGTGAGGAAGTGGGTAGGCAGGATGGAAGTGTGAGGAAGTAGGAGCAAGGGTGAGAAGGCGCGGATGGAGTGTGGAGGAATGAGGGTAGTGCCGGCATGATGTTTGTAGGCACTAGGATGAGTTGATGGAGTGTTGAGGAGTAAGGGGAAGGCGAGGATGGAGTTGGGAAGGGGTAGGTGAGGTGGAGGGAGGAAGAATATGGAGGGAGGATCTGAGTGGAGGAAGAAGGGTTAGGCGAGGAATGGAGTCTTGAGAAAGAAGGTGAGGTGAGATATGGCGTGCTGAAGGAAGAATGTAGTCGACGAGAGAGTGAGTGTGAGGAAGAGGGAGTGCAGGATGGAGTGTGTAAGAAGAAGGTCGTGCAGGATGAGTGTGAGGAAAGTAGGGTAGCGAACGGATTGGCTCGTAAGAGAAGAGGGGCAGGATTTGCGAGGTGTAGGAAGAAGGCTAGCGACCGATGATGGAGTTGAGAAGAAGAGTAGAATATGCGAGGATGTAGTGCGAGTAAGAAGGGTTAGGCAGAGGAGGAGTGTGCGAGAAGGTACAGGTGTGAGGAAGCGGAGGAGAATGAGTGGTGGAAGGTAGAAGGGTAGTTGTGAGGCAGTGGATATAAGGAGTTGTGAGTGAAGAAGGGTAGTAGAAAGGATGTGGCGGTGGAGTACAAGAAGGGTAGCGGGGATTGCGTATGGAGGCAAACGGGTCAGTTGGAGGATGAGCAGTTGGAAAGGAGGAGGTGAGATACACTAGAAACGGGGTAGGGGAGGACTGGATGCTAATCGCGAAAAGGTGTAGGGATGACTGGATTGTGAGTCGGAGAACGGATAGACGGTTTAATGTGAGTGCAAGAAAGAGAGGAATATAGGAAAATTGGGAATGGAAGCGGGACGAGCGGTTCGAGGCATGTACGTGTAGGATTACTCGAGGATAGAATGGAGCCTGGAGTGTAGGACGAAGGTAAACCGAATGGAGTATGGAGTACTAGAGTATGGCGAGTGGAGTATGAGATTCCGACTTTGAGTGTCTGAACCTGAATGGGAATTATGACGAGGCCGGGAGGTGAGTGTGAAGAAGAAGGGGAGGGAAGCGGAGAAGGTAAGATCTTCTACTTGACTTGTTGTATAAACTCCTGTGAAGATTTGTCTTCAGGACGACTTACAGTTGATTTAACACATCTGCCCCTAAATGGTTAACTCCACCACAAAGTTCTAAGAGCTGAAAATAATCCTTGTGGGTTATTAGCGGCGGATTGATTGCTATTACAAAATTGAGTTGTAAAAATATTAGGTCTCCTGAGTTTACTATTTTGCACTAATCTGCCAAATCCGTTGAATTCTTGGCCTGGCAGCCGCAGAACGTTTGTTTTTCTAGATTTTGTGGTCCAAATTCTGACATTAACACTTATACTCGCTCCATGGATTGTGTCAGGTTGTTGTTACCAAAGCAGGAAATGTGGTGGTAACATGAGGCGGAGACCATCAGCAATCGTTCTACGTACGGGAGGTTTTCACGCGGATATATTACTGCAGCTCATGACTCTTCCAAAATCACTGCCAAATCTAACGTTCTGATGTATGTCTACTTGCAGGACGCTCTCATACATAGGCCGTCACTTTGTTTATCGCTGGATGATTCACCACTGTTTCCTGGACGATCACAAACCTTCGATTATTGGGGGGTCCGCAAAACCGACCCACAGCGATTCCGCTGCTCCCGTCCGGGCCAGTCCAGCAATGCACAAATCCCACAAGTGAAATCCCAAAATGATCGTTTGGGAAGAAAGTTTGGCAAAGGCAAATCAAATATGAGGGCAGTAATTCATCACCAAGACGTCCGCTCCCATTACTGCCTTCTAGTCCAGGGGGGGGGGCGGTCTAGAGCCCCTGAAATCCAAACAGATACAAACACGGTTATGGAGGTCTGTGCCGGCGGCTATGACAACGCGCCATTGTGCCGAAAGTGGAATGTTTAGGGAACCAATTAGCAGGACGTCTGTGGTGCCAATGAGGGAGCAGAGAGGGGAGTGTGGCAGCATTGGTGCCAAGCGCCTCACCTTCCAACATCTATATGCAATGTCTGGATTTGTGCAGAGTGTGGAAAAGCAAAGGGACGCTGGGTCCCTGGAAAAGATTAAGATGTATGATTAATGAGCCAGCGCCTCGCGTTACACCAAGTTGGTCCGAGCCTTGACTCCTGGGGCAGAAAGACTATAATCTACTTGGCTTACTCCACCCGGCGCCCTGGGGTATCGGGTATCTGAGGTGACACCTAATGATGCCTGGAATATGAGAAACAAGTAGGGGATCAGGCCTGTAATGTCCACTGGATATTGGGAAGCTGGTTATTTTAATACTAGGAGCCCACATATGATACTGCTGTGCAAGATCTCATGGCCATCATATGATAGACTCCCTCATGATTTTATGGCCATCATCTTTTAGTCCTCATCATAATCTCAAGACCATCATATAGTAGTCCTTATCATGATCTCTTGGCCATCATACAGTAGTCCTCTTCATGACCTCATGGTCATCATATGGTAGTCCTCATCATGATCTCATTGCCATTACACAGTAGTCCTCATCATGATCTCATGGCAATCATATGGTGGTCCTCATCATGATCTTATGGTTATCATATGGTAGTCCTCATCATAATCTCAAGACCATAATATAGTAGTCCTTATCATGATCTCTTGGCCATCACATGGTAGACCTCATCATGATCTCATGGCCTTCATATGGTAGACTTCATCACGATCTCATGGCAAGCATACATGGAATTCTGACTATAATGGGGCTCATTTACTAAGGCCCGCTGGCACACTTTCATCTGACTCTCCACTGTTTTCGAGAGCCACGTCATAGTGCTCCGCTGCCTACGAGCCACATCATAGTGCTCCTGACACGCAGCCACATCACAGTGCTCCTGACACGCAGCCACATCACAGTGCTCCTGACACGCAGGACCCTGCAATAAACAGTTCACACTAATTTTGCGATAATTCCCTGTAATAAGATACATGAGGCTCGGGTATCTCAGCTTTCCCCACGTATGTGTCGGTCTTCTCCAGGTATGTCACTGCTCACACCCTGCTCCTGTGATGTGGGAGGAGAACTTCTTCTGACCTTCAGGGTGAAGACACACATGGCGTTTTTGGGCCGTTTTTACTAAGTGCGTTTTCAGATCGTTAAAAACGCATGCGTTAAAAAACGCATCCGTTTTTTAAAAACGCATGTGGTTTTTGAAAACGCACGCATTTTTGTCCGTTTTTCATTGCGCAATTTCGGAAAAACGGACAAAAACGCATGCGTTTTTAAAAAACGGATGCGTTTTTTAACGCATGCGTTTTTAACGATCTGAAAACGCACTTAGTAAAAACGGCCCAAAAACGGCCCAAAAACGCCATGTGTGTCTTCACCCTCAGGCGCTGGAAGCTTTACAGATTGAACCAGTTTCAGCTTCAGAAGATTTTTTCCCAGAAATAAACAACGTCTCCGATTAACCTCCTCCGAGGAGACATGACTGACAGCACCCTGTACACACGTCAGACACAGCAGCTGTAGCGGAGTAGACACGTCAGACACAGCAGCTGTAGCGGAGTACACACATCAGACACAGCAGCTGTAGCGGAGTACACACATCAGACACAGCAGCTCTTCCTGCTTAGGATCGGCTGGTATCACGTGGTTCTGGTAAACCACTGGAGGACAGGTGGTGAAGTCAGCTTCATTTACTAAGGCCCGGAGGGGGGGGGGTCACAGGCCACATCTGGTATGGATCCTCTGTGTTCTCCGACCTGGGGCGAGAATCCTATTGTCATCATCACTAACATGAGGAACAAGAAGACCGCAGGTGCCGCTAGGGGTTTGTTGTAGTCCAGAGACTTCCTTGCAAGTTACCCGCACAATGTCCTCCTCAGGGTCCCTTAACAACCCTCCTTTTCGTTTGAGCAGCTTTTATGTTCCAGCACTGATACAATTATGAACGACGAGTAACCCCCGTGTCCCTCGCGGGGGCCCACGCTTGGCCAATGATCCTCCCCGATCCGGATGGGAAGGGCCAACCACCCATGACCACCTCAGGGACCGAGTGCGGTTCGCGGGGTCACCTTTGGCTCCTGCGCGATCACACTCTCCGCAGTTTGCTCTTGCCAGCGTAGCCCGTTACCGCCTCGCGAGTCCACCACTGGGTTCTTTCGCGTTGACAACCAACGGGGCCCACGGGGCATGGGACTGTTGGGGTGCGGTCCTGTCCCCGGAGCGCTGTGAGGGCCCGCTCCGGGGCTTCGGCGTATGAAGCCGAACAAGCGAGCAGTATGGCGACGGGTAGGGCCTGCTGGCCGGAGCCTAAGGACAAGGTAGATTGGCGAAGCGTGCGGCCCAGAGGTCGGTGAGGATGGGAGAGGTGAGGAAGACGGGTAGGCGACGAGGTGATGGAGTGTGAGGAAGCAGGGTCGGTGAGGATGGAGTGTGAGGAACGAAGGTGGCGTGGCGAGGCTGGAGTGCGAGGAAGAAGGGTAGGCGAGGGAGGATGGGGAGTGTGAGAAAGAAGGGTAGGCGAGGATGGATAGTGCGGGAAGAAGGGTTAGCGAGGATGGAGTGTGAGGACGAAGGGTAGGCGAGGGCGGTGGATGTGCAAGGAAGAAGAAGGGTAGGGCGAGGATGAGGACGGTTAGTGTGAGGAAGAAGGGTTTAGGTGGAGGATGGAGGGAGGAGGAGGAAGACGGGTAGGCGGGATGGAGTGCAAGGAAGGAAGGGTAGGCGCGGATTGAGTGCGGGGGAAGAAGGGTAGGCGGGAGGATGGAGTGTGAGGCAGAAGGGTATGGTGACGGATGGAGTTGAGGAAGAAAGGGTAGGAGAGGATGGAGTGCGAGGAAGGGAAGACGGGTAGGCGAGCGATTAGAGTGCAAGGAAGAAGGGTAGGCGAGGCGGGAGTGTGAGGAAGAAGGGTAGGCGAGTGGAAGGATGGAGTGCAGGAAGAAGGGTAGGGAGGACGGAGTGCGAGGGAAGAAGAGGTAGGCGAGGATGGGTGTGAGGAAGACAGGGTAGGGAGGATGGAGTGCGAGGAGGAAAAAGGGGTAGGCGAGGAATGGAGTGTGAGGAAGTTGGGAAGGCGAGGATGGGTGTGAGAGAAGGAGGTGAGGATGAAGCGTGAGGGAAGGGTAAGGAGTTTTGGAGTGTAATAACCAGTCCGGCTCATGGAGAAGAGCTCACGGGCTGGGCCCTCTCCATAGCCGTGATGTCTTTGCCTGATATTGCAGCAAAGGCTTACGGTGGGAACACCGCAATCGGGTGTTTTCACAGCAATGGTGCCGGCCAAAGCTGACGGAGCTCTCAAAAAGATGCGGCGCATGGGCGCACATCTTACCTGGGATCGCAGCTCCGGTGACGTCATCGGGGGGGGGGGCGGCGGCGATCCGTCTCCCATGGTAGCCTCGGTCTCCGAAGACCCGAAGCTATTTTGTTTCAAACCCTCATTACAAAGTGCTGATCGCACGTCATGATAGGATCGATCAGCACAACTAGGGGTAAAGTACCTAGGGAGTCTGACAAAATAGTTAAAAAAAAAAAAAAAAGTTAAAAAAAAAAAATTATAAGAAAAAAACCTAAAAGTTTCAAATCACCCCTTCTTTCTAAACTGACATAAATCTAAAAAAAGTAAAAAATCATAAAACACATTAGGTATCGACGGTACGGAATGCCCGAATCTATCAAATTGTGATAACGGTTTCAATGTATGTTGCGTTTAACCCCGTAACGAAAATCGCACCCAAAGTCGAAAATGGCACTTCTCACCCATTTTGAAGAAATATAAAAATCTTATAAACACAAGTGATTTCAAAGGTCGTACAGTCCTAAAAAACTTGAATACCGTATATATCGAGTATAAGCTAGTTTTTCAACACAAAATTTAAGCTCCAAAAAACCCTCACTCGGGCTTATACTCGATCAAACTAAAAAAATTAAAGTCAAACTCACCTTGCTGATAACTGACATCACTAGGTCCTCTTATGTCTGAGACGTTGTGACAGAAGCGGATCATGGGGGACGTCGGCAAAGATGAGTACAGTGTTATTTGGTTTCCTACTACAGGGGTGTGGGCAGGTGTATGCTACAGGGGTTGGCGCAGGCTGTATGCTACAGGGGGGGGGGCAGGCGTATGGCTACTGGGGGTGGGCCGGCGGTATGCTACAGGGGCTGTCTGGGCAGAGCGTAGGCTACCGGGGGGTTCCGGCGGTCGGCTACAGGGGTTGTCGGTGTATGTACAGGGGCTGGGCAGGCTGTTGCTACAGTGGGTTGGGCAGGCGTATGCTACAGGGGCGGGCAGGCTGTATGCTACAGGGGTTGGGCAGGCTGTAGGCTACAGGGCTGGGCAGGTTATGCTACAGGGGTTGGGCAGGCTGTCGGCTACAGGGGCTTGGCAGACTATATACTGGGAGCTGTAACCACTGCATTACCCACCTCGGCTTATACTGGTCCATAGGTTTTTCCAGTGTTGGTGTTTGAAATTAGGGGTTTCGGCTATACTCGGCGTAGTGGGCTGTACGCGAGTCATATACGGTTAATTTGACAATATCTATCACATTTGCACAAATGACACCGCCCCACAGCTTGGACACCAAAGTATAAAAACGTTATTTGCGCCAGCGCTGGCCAAATCCACAAAAATACTTTTTGTTTACAGGAGAGGTTTTCATTTTTGTAAATGTATGCAAACTTCTAAAACCTCTATTACAAATTTGTAATCCGTAATCGTCCAGCCCCAAAAAATAAAGTAGGGACATGTCTTTGGGGCGCTCCGTGAGAGAGCAACTCCAATGCCAAAGAAAAGGCCGCAAATGGGTTTTTCCCCATTTTTCAGTGCATTTGGCATTTTTATCCGCTTCCGCGTACCTGGCATGGACTATGTAATCCCATCCTCTGCAGTGCCCTTTGGTTGTTCCGTGGGAACACCTGCCGCCCCCCGTCCTGCCGTTGTTCCCTCTCCACCACCAGTTCTACTGTTGCCGGTGGGGCGTGCCCCATGGCCCTCCCCAACCCGGCCCGGGCTGGTCCTTCTCCTCCCGGTTCCGCTGTGGGGGGCTGGCGTGTGTGGGCTGCGAGTCTGGCGGCTTGTGTTCCAGGCCGCGCACGGTCTCGTAGGCGTTTGCGGGCGACCGGGTCCCCGTCGGCGGCTGGCCTTGCGGGCGCCGGGCGTCACCTGAGGCGTGTCACGCGCTGGGTCGGCGGAGGCTGGCGTGGCGGAAGACGGGGAGGCGCGGCTGGAGTGTGCGGACAGTCGGGCAGGCGGCGGCTGGAGGGTGCGGCGCCGGGTCGGCGGCGGCTGGAGTGTGCGGCCGACGGGTCGGCGAGGCTGGAGTTTGCGCCCGCAGGGTCGGCGCGGGAGGCTGGGAGGTGTGCGGACGCCGGTAGACGGGGAGGCGAGGAGCGGCTGGCGTTTGCGGCAGCCGGGTCGGGCGCTGGGCGGGCTGGCCGTGTTGGGAAGCCGGGTCGGCGCGGCGGACGGGTGCGGGCAGTCTTGCCGGCGGAGGCTGGCGGTGCGGCAGACGGGTCGGCCCGGATGGCGTGTGCGGCAGTTAGGGTAGGCACGGCGGCGGTGTGAGGCCAGTAGGGCATGCGCGGATGGGGTGGCGGCAGCCGGGTCGGCGAGGCTGGGGTGTCCGGAAGAATGTCGGCGCGGCATGGCGTTTGCGGAAAGTCAGGCAGGGGAGGCTGGCCTGTGGGAAGACGGAGGCGAGGATGGCAGCGTGCGGGAAGACGGGTAGGCGAGGGAGGCTGGAGGTTGCGAAGCAGGGACGCGGCGGCTGGCTGTGTGAGGAAAAAGACGGGTAGGCGCGGATGGAGTGGGCGGCATGTCGGGACGGCGGGATGGCGGGTGCGGCCGCCGGAGCCGGGTAGGTCCAGGCGGCGTGTGCGGCCGGAGCGTGGGTCGGTGGCGGAGTGTGCGGCCGCGTCGGCAGGCGAGGCGGGCGTGTGCGGCCGCCGTTCGCCGGCTGGCGTGTTAGGGGGCCGTCGGGTCGGCGGGATGGAGGTGCGCGGCCGCCGGGTCGGCCAGGTGGCGTGTGCGGCCGCCACGGGTAGGCGCGGCGCGGATGGCGGGGTGCGGCCGCAGGGCGGTGCGGTGCGTGTGGCCAGCACGGGTCGGTGCGGATGCCGTATACCGCAGCAGGGTAGGGGAGGATGGCGAGTCCACCGCCGCGGGTCGGGGGGGGGCTGTGCACCTCCCTCGCCGCGACGCTGGGTCGGGGCGGATGGCAGTCGTACATCGCCGAGGGTAGGGGCGGAGGCAGCTCCGCCGCCCGGGTCGGAGGCGGCGGGTGGCGGGCGAAGGCTCTCGCGGTTCCTGGCGTGTCCACGCCAGCGGCTTGCGGCACCTGGCCTGTGCGAGGAGACGGGTTCGCCGGGATTGTCGTGTTCCGGCCGCAGGCCCGGGCCCGATGGAGGTGCGCGAGCCCGGTCAAGGGCCTGGCGTCTGCGAGTCCTGTCGCGGGTCCATCGCGTGTTGGAGGGTGATGATGGAACGATGAGGTGTCTGCTGAAACAGAAAGGGAGGGGGATGCAAAGTGTGAAGAAGAAGGGGGAGGGTAGCAAGGAAGGGAGAAGTAAGATACGATGTACTACTTTGCCTTTTGTATTAAACTCCACTGTGAAGATTTGTCCTCAGGACGACTTACAGTTGATTTAACACAATCTGCCCTAAAGGGTAAACTCACCACCAAACGATCTAAGAGCTGAACATAATCCTGTGGTTGGGTTATTAGCGGCGGTTGAATGCTTTACAAATCTGAGTGGTGTACAAAATATTAGGTTCGTCCAAGTTTAGATATTTTGCATTAATTCTGCCAAATCGTTGAATGTCTTGGCCCTGGCAGCCGCCGAGACAGAACGATTTGTATATTTTTCTAGATTTGTGTGGTCCCAAATTTGAAATTAACACTTATACTCGCTCCATGGATGTGTCGGTGTTGTTTACCAAAGACAGCGAAATGGAGTGGTAAACATGAGGCGGAGCCATCAGCAATCGTTCTAGTAGGGAGGTTTTCACGCGGGATATATTCACGCAGCTCATGACTCTATCCAAAAATCACTGCCAAATCTACGTTTGATGTGAGGTCTACTGACAGGACGGCTCTCTAATAGGCCGTCACTTTGTTTATCGCTGGATGATTCACCACTGTTTCCTGGGACGACACAAACCCTCATTATTGTCACCGTGTCACGCCGGCCATCCAGGCAATGCATCCAAATCCAAAGTGAAATCCCAAAATGATCGTTTGGGAAGAAAGTTTGGCAAAGGCAAATCAAATATGAGGGCAGTAATTCATCACCAAGACGTCCGCTCCCATTACTGCCTTCTAGTCCAGGGGGGGGGGGGGGGGTAGGCTGAATCCAAACCGATACCAAACAAGTTATGGAGGTCGGTGCCGGCGGCTTATGACACGCGGCCATTGTGCGCGAAAGTGGAAATGTTTAGGGAACCAATAGCAGGACGTCTGTGGTGCCATGGGGAGCACGCCGCAGGGGAGTGGGCAGCATTGGTGCAAGGCCTCACCTCCAACATCTTATGTCAATGTCTGTTTGTGCAGTAGTGTGGAAAAAGCAAAGGGACCTGGGGGTCCCGGAAAAGATTAAGATGTATGATTAATGAGTCCTCGGCCACGCGTTTTCTATACCAAGTTCGTCCCTCAGCCTTGACTCCTGGGGCAGAACAGATTATAATCTACTTGGCTTACTCCACCCGGGCCCCTGGGGTATCGGGTATCTGAGGTGACACCTACATGATGCCTGGAATCTGAGAAACAAGTTAGGAATCATGCCTGTAATGTCCACTGATATTGGGAAGCTGGTTATTGTTAATACTGGAGCCCAATATGATATGCTTCGTGCAAGATGCTCAGGCCACTCATAGATAGACTCCCTCATGATTTTATGGCCATCTCTTTGTCTCTCATACATATTTTTTAAACAGCCCAAAGACCAGCTCATAGAGTAGGCCTTATCATGATTCCTGTGGCCATCATTATCAGTTAGTCCTCTTCATGACCTCATGGTCTACATATGGTAGTCCTCACATCATGAATTCAGCATTGCACATTACACAGTAGTCCTCATCATGATCTCTGGCATCACTATGGTGAACACTCATTCATGATCTCATGGCATCATATGTGTAGTCTCCATCAAATCTCAGCGACCATATATGAGTAGTCCCATCATGTTCATGACACCACTTGTCCCATCACGACATGGTTATTGGAGTCCTCATCATGATCTCATGGCCTTCATATGGTAGACCTTCATCAGCGATCTCATGGTCATAATTTGGTGTCCTCATCATGATTCATGGCCATTACACGTAGTCTCATCATGATTTCTTGGCATCAAATGGTAGACCTATATGATCTCATGGGGCATTTTATAAGGCCGACTATCCACGATCTCATGGCCATCAACGGTAGACTCCATCACGATTCATGGCCATCATATGGTAGACCCCATAGATTCATGGCAAGCATTACATGGAATTCTGACATAATGGGCTCATTTACTAAGCCAGTGGCACACTCATCTTACTCTCCACTTGTTTCGAGGCCACGTCCATAGTGTCCGATGACTACGAGCCACATCTTGGGCTCCCCTGACACGCAGCCACAACACAGTGCTCCTGACACGCAGCACTCACAGTGCGCCTGACACGCAGCAGTTCACAGTGCTCCTGACACGCAGCCACCTCACAGTGTCTGACGCAGCCACATCACAGTGTCCTGACACGCAGCCTAATCAACGTGCTCCTGACACGCAGCATACCTGCAATAATAACAGTTTACAATTAATTTTGCGATAATTTACCTGTAATAAGGGATACATGAGGCTCGGTACCTCAGCTTTCCCGCGTAGACGTCGGTCTTCTCAGGTAATGTTCAATGTCACACCCCCCTTGCCCTCCACCCTGTGATGTGGCGGGAGAACTTCTTCTGACCTTCAGAAGCTGGATGATGTACAGATTGAACCAGTTTCAGCTTTTCAGAAGATTTTTTCCAGACATGAAACACGTCTCCGATAACCTCCTCGAGTACACATGACTGACAGCACGTCCAAACTCCCGACAGCGGAATTCCAAGATACTGCGTGTAACCCAGGACTGAGATTCAAGAGACATGATATCATGGGTGTAGAATGAAGAAAGCAGTGGGCAGAGTCCAACGTCCGACCCAGCAGCTGTAGCGGAGTACACACGTTCAGACACAAGCCGGCTTCGTAGCGGAGTTACCCCTGTCAGACACAGAACAGCTGTGGGAGTACACCCGTCAGCACAGCAGCTGTGGGGATACACACGTTACGACACAGCAGCTGTGGCGGATACCCAGACAGCACAGCAGCTGTGGCGGAGTACCCACGTCAGACAAGCAGCTGTGGCGCGCGTACACA
The DNA here is from genome assembly GCA_019512145.1 of Engystomops pustulosus. Lineage (NCBI taxonomy): Eukaryota > Metazoa > Chordata > Amphibia > Anura > Leptodactylidae > Engystomops > Engystomops pustulosus. Next base: position 47,657 of record WNYA01000225.1, on the reverse strand, counting down.
CGTCAGCACACAGCAGCTGTGGCGGAGTACAAGTCAGACACAGCGCTGTGGCGGAGTACACCCGGCCAGACCAGAGCAGCTGTGGCGGAGCACCCAGTCAGACACAGCAGCTGTGGCGGAGTACACACGTCAGACCCAGCAGCTGTGGGGGAGTACACACGTCAGCACAGCAGCTGTGGCGGAGTCACCACGTGCAGACCCGCCAGCTGTGCGGAGCCACACGTCCGAAGCAGCACAAGTGTGGCAGGAGTACATCGTCAGACAAGCCAGGCTGTGTGCGGGCGACAGGTACCCAGCGTCTAGGCCACAGCAGCTGTAGCGGTGTACCCCCGCCTGCGACACAAGCAGTGCTAGCGGAGTACACCCGTCAGACACCGCAGTGTCGCGGCGTACCCCCGTTCAGAACAGGCAGCTGTAGCGGAGTCAGAGATACACACATCCGCACCCCAGCGTGTAAGCAGAGATCCACCCATCCGACCGCCGCTGTTAGCGGCGTACCCACATGGCCCACCGCCCGCTGTCGCGGAGAGTACCCCCGCCAAACCACAGCCGCTGTAGAGGAGTACCCCCCTCAGCCACGAGCAGCTGTTAGCGCGTTAATCCATTCAGCCCAGCAGTGTGGCGGAGTACCCCATCAGCACAGCCGCTGGTCGGGCGTCCCCACATCGACCCAGTAGCTGTGGGGAGTACACACGTCCGAACCAGCAGCTGTGGCGGAAGAAGGAGTACCCACATATCTGACACTGCCGCTCTGTCGCGTATTACACCCATCCAGACACTGCTAGTGTGCGGACCCACAGACACAGTAGCTGTAGCGGAGTACACCACATGACACAGGCAGCTTGAGCCGGAGTACACACGTCAAACACAGCGCTGTAGGGCGAGTTACACCATCAGACCCAGCAGCTGTAGCGGAGGACACACATCAGAACAGCCGCTGTGGCGGAGTACACCGTCAACACAGCAGTCTGTGGCGGAGATAGCCGTACACACGTCGGACACAGCCGCTGTGGGCGGATCCCACCAACGTCAGCCACAGCAGCTGTAGCGGAGAGGTACACAAATCAGACACCAGCCGCTGTAGCGGAGTATACCCGTCGACACAGAGCTGTAGCGGAGTAAAACGTCGGACACAGTGCTGGTAGCGGAGTAAGTACACACCTTCACACGCACCGTTAGCGGAGTCACACGTCAGACACAGCAGCTTTGCCGCGGGCGTACCACACATCCGGGACCCGCAGCTGTTAGCGGCGTACCCACTCAGCCACAGTAGCTGTGTAGTGGACGTACACCCGTAAGACACAGCCCGCTGTCGCGGAGTCATGTAAGTCCACCCGTCAGCCCCGCCGCTGTGGCCGAGTCCATCCCGTCCGCCACTGAGCGTGTAGCGGAGTGTCCGTACCCGACTAGTTCACCCCAGGCCGGCTGTGGCGGAGAGACCACCACCCCATCAGACCCCGGCAGCTCGTCGCGGTGTACACTCGTTCAGCCCCAGACGGCTGTTGGGGATAGTACACCCATCACCCGCGAGGGTCGCGGAGTACACACGTCACACACCGCCGCTGTGGCGGACAGTACACACCTCAGACACGCCAGCTTTGTTAGCGGTGTCCTCACCCGGCAGCACAGCAGCCGTAGTGGAGTACACACATCACCCGCAGCTGTCGCGGAAGTAACCACGCTCACACACAGCCAGCTGTAGCGGCGTCTAACCTCAGCCCCCGCAGCTGTGGCGGAGCAGTACACACCAGCCGCAGCACTGTCGCCGCGGTACACACATCCGACCAGCAGCGTGTAGCGGCGCGTACAACATCACCCCGCGCTGTAGCGGAGTACACGAGTCACACACCGTAGCTGTGTAGCGGAGAGTACCACAATCCGACACCGCAGTGTGGCGGAGAGTACACCACCTCCGGACCACAGCAACGTAGCCGAGTCCCCCCATAGGACACAGCAGTGGGGGCGTACATCATCCGACACTGCAGCTGTCGGGAGACACCAACCGACACAGCAGCTGTAGCTGAGTACAAACCTTCCGACGCAGCAGCTGTCGCGGCGTAACAACACTCCAGCACAGCAGCTGTTGCGGAAGTACACACATTAGGACACAGCAGCTGTAAGCTGAGTACACTACCTACACCCCGTGTAAGCCGGAGTATCCCCCCTAGACCCGCCGTTGTTAGGGGAGTTAACACATTCAGACCCGAGCTGTTGTAGCTGAGTACACCCCCGTGCACAGACACCGCAGCTTGTTAGCGGAGACCACGCCACAGCAGCTGTAGTGAGTACACACTCAGACACACAGCTGTTGTGCGTACACACACAGGGCCCACAGCAGCCTGTAGCGGCGTAACTCATCAGACACAGCAGCCTTGTAGCGGGAGTCCCTCATCAGACACGCAGAGAGCTGCTAGCGGGTAGCACACACGATCAGACACAGGCAGCTGTGCGCAGAGTACACACAATCCAGGACACAGCAGAGTGTAGCGGAGTACTGTCACGACCACGCAGCTGTAGCGGAGACACACACAGTCAGACACAGAAGCTGTAGCGACGTCACGCGATACAGACACCGCAGCTGTGTAGCGGAGTACCAGTCACACAGTCTAGGAGTACACATCAAGCACTCAGCTGTAGCGGAGTACACGTAGAACACATCATAGCAGTACACACGCAGACCCGTCGTGTAGGCGGAAGTAGTCGAAAGCACTGCGGAGCAGTCAGAAAGCTCAGTTGTAGCGTGTACACACATCAGAACAGCAGCTGTAGCGGAGTCGAACCAGCACTTCGGAGTAACACGCGACAGCAGCCCAGCTGTAAAAGTCACCCAGAAGACGGTAGCGACGTACACACTTAAGTACATGCCAACACCATAACAGTAGCAGCAGTTGGGATTTGGCAGTTAATCACAATAACAGAACTTTGGCATCTCCTCCCAGAATTAGAAAACAATTGCAGGAGTTCGATGAGATCCGTATATGACAGAGATGCTCAGATGCTGGAACACGGTGGCATTCAGATGGCGCGTTAAACACATGAGTTTTCAAACACAATGCAACAGTAGAGAGGGAGTTCGCCTATGTAAGGCTTCAACACTGAGTTTACAAAACGCATGCGTCTAAACATGTGGGTAATCAACAAGGGTCCATGTGCTGTTAATGAATGGGTATCGGTTATGGCATGCTTGTGTAACGAAGTGCATTATGTGCCCGCGTGACACCACCACGTATATCTAGACTGATGAATGAGTTTCAGTCCCTTCGCTGTGGACACATCATATTTACTCGCCTATGCTTGTCAAAGTTTCCTTTGATACTCCTTGAGATGCGTTACCTCATCCTTGGAATAGCTGTGTTTAACTTACAAACTGTTGGAATGTTTTGGTGTTTATTAAGTTGGTGAGAAAGAACAACCAGGCGCTACTCTCAAAAACACCTGCCAATTACAATGCCAGAGGAAACCATGGGGGCGGCAGTCTCGGCTATGGGGGGACGAGAAGGACCTGGTTGTTAATGGACCGGGAAAAGCTGAATGCGGCCATGTACGAGATATCCTGGACGGAACCTCGGACCCTCCGACTGGCCGCCAACCTTCCATCAAGGACAGTGACCCCTGTGATCCCACCCGCTTTACACCCTCCCCCCAGCAGAGGCTTCCGACACCTTCGGACCATCTGGCCTGGCCCCGCAGCGCCTGGCTCTAACCCCAAGCCAACTCTCTACCGGGGGCCGTCCATATATTCCTTCTCACGGGGGCGAATACTTCTCCCCGGGGGCGCAGTCTTCTCACCGGGGGGCTGCATATTATCACTGGGGGCCGAAAACTTATCACGGGGGCTGAATACGTACCACTGGGGTGAAAATAACTTATCAAGGGTGCCCTGAAATACTCTCATCGGGGGCTGAAATTATAACCGGGGGTCGGAATACCTATCAACGGGGGCCGTCGAATACTTATCACGGGGGTGAAACTTATCACTGGGGGATGAAATACTTTATCCCTGGGGCTGACATACTTATACTGGGGGCCCCGGAAAAACAACTTCTCACCGGGGGTGAAGATTATAAGGGGGCCCGGAAATATTATAACGGGGGCCGAATATTTATTCACGAGGGTCCGAATATCATCACCGGGGGCTGAATACTTATTCCCGGGGGCTGCAATACTCATCACCAGGGCTGAATACTTTCCCTGGGCTGAGCATACTTATCACGGGGGCGCAAATACTTATCCACTGGGGGACTGCATATTATCACCAGGGGCTCTGAAACTTATCACCAGGGGTGACTGAATTCTTACACGGGGGTGACTGAATATCGATCTCCGTGGGGCTGATACTTATCACGGGGGCTGTGCCTATTATCCCCGGGGCGAATATTTCTCTCCCGGGGGCCGGCACTCCTTTATCACGGGGGCAGACTTACTCATCCCCGGGGCTGACTTCTTCTCCAGGGCTGCATACTTATACCAGGGGCTGACTCCTTACCCGGGGCTGCTGAATCTGAATACGTATCCTTGGGCATGGTACTTATCACCGGGGTGGAAAAATATTATCACCGGGGATGAATACTTCTCACCGGGGGCTGCCTACTTATCCCCGGGGGCTGAATACGTATGCACCGGGGGCTGAATCCTATCAACGGGGGCCGAAATACTATCACCGGGGGCCCGACTATTATGCACCGGGGGCCCGAAACTCATCCCCCATAGCCCGCGGGCCTGAATGACTTCTACCGGGGCTGAATACTTAATCACCAGGGGTGCTGACTACTTATCCCTGCGGGCGCCAGACTGATCACCGGGGCTGAATACTTCTCCCGGGGGCTGCCATTATACTTATCCACCCAGGGGCTGAATACTTATCACCGGGGGCTTGGAATACTCTCCCGGGGCTGCATACCTATCACCGTGGGGCTTGCCTTCCCTACACCGGGGTTTGCAAATACCTCTCCCCGGGGGGACTTCCTTCTCCCCGGGGCTGACCCTTATCCCCAGGGGCTGCTTACTTCTCACGGGGGCTGAATCCTTATCACCGGGGGTGGGCGGGCAGAATCCTTAATCCCCGGGGGCTGGATACTCATCACCGGGGGGGCTGAATAGTTCTTCCCCGGGGGCTGCATACTATCACCAGGGGTGCATACTATCACCGGGGGCTGTATACATCACGGGGGCTGAATTAGTTTCGGGGGTGACTGTTATCACCAGGGGCTGAATACTTATCACCGGGGGCTGAATACTTATCCCTGGGGCTGAATACTTATCACCAGGGAAGATTTCTATTTTCTTCTGTAATAAATTAACAAAAATTTCTGTATGGATACTTTCCGTACCCAATATTTCTCCCTCTAGTGTATCGCACCTTGTGCTGCTGTGGTTACATCTTATTCTTTCCGGGAGGTTTATATCATTTGTCAGTAATTTCGGTATGTTTGGTCGTGTGTCCAGGTAGTACGGATAGTGATAATGATCAGCACAGGATGGGGGTATTTTTCCCCCTGACTTTCCTCTCCGGTCACATTCGCCCTCTCGCTGACCGGACGAATCGCCATCACGTAACTAAGATCATTTAGAAGATTTGCAAACTTGTTTATTTCCCGACTTGTCGTGTCACCTTCAAGTTTCCTCACATCGGGGAGAGGAGTCAGATGTTTGGATGTAATCCGTGTGATTCATGCTCTGAAGGTCGACACTAAATTACGCGCATAATACACGAAATTCTGACACTTTTATGTCCCGCGCGGCTGATATATGCCTCACTCTATTTTTACTTTCTCTGCCAAAACATTGTCAGCTCCGGGTAACCTCATTTACTTAAAGTCGAAGCGCGGGGAATGGACACGTTACTAGGAGCGCAGACACCTGTATAACAGACGTGCCGCCATATAACGCACCAACGCAGAATCGGCAGGATAACAAGGTAACACGAAAGAATGTGAGCCAAATGTCACGACTGTCACATGACCAGAAGATTCCTTCGCTACGGTGAACAGTTGTGTCACTACACCCCAAACACCCGGATACAGGGGCCTGAAACATAAAAATCCCAAACCAAAGACGGAAATTTGCTCCACCCGTGTTCACACTACATTTCCCCTGTTCCTGTAGTCGGGCTGTTTCTCCTGGTGGGGGCGCTGTTACAATTGGGGTAAATAGAAGGTGACCCTGCAGTGATGTCATGTGTATACCACCATGTGTACAAACATTACCCCCCACCTCCGCCGCTACTGTACACATCCCCCAGGGTGCCATCAGGCACCCTTAAGTGCTGATAGGTCCCTCTCTCTGCCCCTGTCTGTCTTCACTTTAGTTCTGGTATTTTATACATAAATTACCAAGCTTGGAATACATAGTCAATGTCTTCTTCTCATTCTGTACAGCAAAGGATTGTGGGGAAAGTACTTGAAAATATGTGATTTCAGCCTTGGTGTGACTGGAGTATCAGAGATGATCTAATGGGAAGGAGAAGACTGCTGCTCTGGATGTGACTGGAGTATCAGAGATGATTTAAGATAAGATTTATACTCCAGTCACATCCAGAACTGCAGTCATCTGAGAAGATATAACAATAGATGATTGCTGCTCTGAATGTCACTGAATCAGAGATGATCTAATGCCTTTACAACAATGTTGAGTAAGTGTCACAATCAAAGTGACCACCTTTTTACATAGGATATATAAGATGGGGGTGGGGCTCTCACACAGGATGTACAGGCAGGGGGTGGGGCTCTCTACCTCTCACACAGGATATACAGGCAGGGGGCGTGGCTGTGACTACCTCTCACACAGGATATACAGGCAGTGGGCGGGGCTGTGACTACCCCTCACACAGGATATACAGGCAGTGGGCGGGGCTGTGACTACCAAGGGGCGGGGCTACCGCTCACATGGTGAAATCTTTTTTATGAGCACCCTGTAAGCTGTTATCTCCCTTTATAATATGAGGTGATATAGTGGTTGCACTGACTACAATATATGATATAGATAAAGCAGATGAAACTTTCCGGAAATTTACAAGCGTTTCACGTGTTTCTTTATTCATGGTAATTTTAATTATGTCAGCGGGGGACACGACTTAGGGGGAAAAAAATGACTAGAAATCTGACAAGGAACCCAGCGGCGCGGGAGTATGAGGGAGATATTGAAAATGTAAGTGAGATGAAAACACAATCCTGGTGTAATGCGGCTGCGATAGGGCGGGGGAGGGGAGGCAGCGCAGATCCTGATACCACCGCCGCCTCAGGTAACAGCCCTGTATTATAACTCCCAGCGGGATCCCAGGAGCGAACGCTGTGAATACAAGACCCCTGAACAGAGGGCCACACCGGAACACCATACAAAATACTGCAAATACATACCAAGAACAGCAGCAAAAACACTGGTCAGAAATATCAGGTAAAAGAAATGAAAACAAAAATAAAATATTTATTGAATATACCAATTATTATTAAAAAAATTAATAATAATGTAAAAAATTTCTTGCCAATGAAATGGAACATTAAAAAAAAAAAAAAATCGCATTGTTAAATTTTTTGTGTAAAACTAATAAAATTTTTACTGGCATGTTTTCAGTTCAGTTCGGAGAAACAGAAAAATGATGAGTTTATAAATGAAAATATGTGACGCCATGAAAATGCAAAAGCCTGGAGGAAACATGGCGGCGACACATGCAGCGCCCCCCAGCCTAACATATTGGGGCACATTTACTAAGGGTCTGAACGCCGCACTTTCATGGGGTTTCGTGATTATTTCCGTTCTGCGCCGAATTGCCCCAGGTTTTTGGCGCACGCGATCGGATTGTGGCGCAACAGTCCCGGTTTGCATGCGACATAAATCGGGGGGCGTGGCCATCGGACCATCCAACGGATTCGGACAAACCACGGAAGATCAGCACTCACATGCACCGAGGAGAAGATGGTGAACTCCGGCGGACCTCGGCGCAGAAGTGACACATGCAGGAACTTGGGCGCACAATCTTAGGGACCCGAATCCTAGTCAGAGAACGCACCGCGGGATCGCGACGGGACCCCATTATCACTGTATGACATCGCTGTGATCTGGAAGGGGGAAGCTGCAGGCGGACGGAAAACTAAAACATCACTTGGTCTGCTCCATAGAATGATATGAACACTTTCTGTTCTCCAATCAAAATCCATCCTGATAAACCACGGACATTACTTATGGATACAGGCACCCGTGACTGTGGGAATCTTGTTATATATTTCTTATCCAAGGCCTCCTTCCTTCTAAAATCAACTTTTAAAATTATGCTAATCATCCAGAAGGTTCCTGGGGGCATTACCAGAGCCCCTCCATGCTGTAGCTTCACAGGCTGCTACGCTGTTTCCTTGAACACTTCCACCCTCCCTCTGCCAGAAGTTATCTCATACAGTGGGAGGGGGAAGTTCCCCTACGCAGTGTAACAGCCTGTGACGCTGCTGCATGGAGGGGCTCTGGTAAAGCCCCCAAGAGCCCTTTAGGCTCATTAACATAATGTTAAAAGTTGATGTGAGAAGGAAGGAGGCCATTGATATCTAATATAAGAAGATTCCCACAGTCACGGTGCCGATCTAAGTGCCCCTGGTTTATCATGATGGATTTTAATGGGAGATTTCAATTTAAAAAAATTTCTTGCTCTGCTCTGTAGAATGACATGAAAACTACTTGAAAATTGAAAAAATGGGAGTAAAAAAAGTCTCTACAAAATGTTGTACAGGATGAAGGTTCTCCATCACATCCCACCCGATAGAACGTGACCTTTAGTGCCTCAAAAAAGATCTGAAAAGACAGCAATGAATAACAAGGAAATGTTTTCTGTATGTGCTGCGGGGGGCATTGGGGCCGGGGGTTCAATCTTATAGATGTAACGTACACGGAGCGTGGCCGCGGCTGCTCCAATCTCCTGGACTGATCCTTCACCAAGTAAACTCTATAAATATTATTAATGATGATTTTGTTTCTCATTTTACATTATAATGACTGTTTATGTTTCTGTTCATTATTATTTTCCTGACTATTATTATTGTCATTTTAATTACTACTTTCCACAATTATTTATTATTTTTTGTCATTTTTTAAAAACTATTTTATTATGATTTACTAGAAGTAATTGTTGCTTTATTCAGTTTTTTTTCTTTATTGTGTGTATTATTATTATTTTCACTTGGATTAATACAGTGAAACCTCTCTGAGCAGACCGTCCAATTTTGCCTAGAAAATTTTGTCATTTAAAGAGATAGTCTGCTCATAGAAGCAGTCATATGGAGAGGTATTTTATTGTTATAGTATTTTGTATTTTCATTTTCTATTCTTAAGGTCTACTGTTAGTTATGATTTGAATTGGTTTATAGAAAGAAAAGAAAAACATTATTTCAAAAACTGTAGAAAATTTCAATTTCCTAACAATCTTTGGCTTTGTGTCCGTGTTCGTTTCCTCTTCAGACAGAAGAGATACTGCACGTGTCGCCTCATTATACCGCTATTATGTGTCTTTAAATCTGATGGGAAGTTGGGTGACTGCAGACGGGGAGCCGATCACTTATCTCCCTCGTTGCGCGATGCTCCCAGACGGCGTAATCAAACCATTTGTCTACATTGTGTCAATGAGCAGGAAGAGGGATCCGAGCGTCACTCCTCATATCTTCCTGTCATTTTTCTTTTTTATTCTAAATCAAAAACTCCTCGCAGGTTGAGCGTCGCCTGAAGTCAGGGGGAATCTTGTTAACAATCTATTACCCTTAGTGGAGCGGTGGTTAGAAGTTCTCATCCATAGACCGGCAAATAAACTGCGCAGAACATGAATGCTGAGACAACATCAAGTCCTACAACCCGAGCGCGTCTGGAACGGAGATAGGGCGAGTTTATAAATCACACTGATTGACGCCGGCTCCAAAGAGACCCAACCTTGTAATTCCATGAGAGATATGGAAGTCGACAGAATAAAGTTACTTTTCATGCCCGGAGCAGATTATAAAAGCCAAAATCCTCAAAGTCAAATATAGAAAAAGATTCAAAATTTCCCGTAAAAATAATGCTTCCGGATCTGATTTCAATAGAAAGGAGAGGAAGGAGGGGGGGAACATATTGATCTAATTTTAAAATTAGTCCTGTGTCCTAAATAACGATGATTAATGATCCTGTCATGATGCATCAATGGCCGGCGTGGCACATAATTCTTTTAAGGAGAAGTAAGAACATTTCTGAAACTCTGATGAACAGTTTTATTCTATTAGGCAAAAATGTGATGGGAGAAAGTTTTATATGAATATCGAGCGACATGGGAACAGGATGCCAAGAACAGAGGGCATAGCGCCATGAAGAAGAGGACAAGAGGGAGACGGGTAGCCAAAAACAGGGTGCCATGAAGAAGGGAACAGGATGCCAACAGAAGAGCAGGGAACGTGAAGAAGGGGACAGGATGCCAGGATGTAAGGGGGATGGGAAGCCAGGAAGAGGGTACCATAAAGAAGAGGATAAGAAAATCCGAAAACAGGGAGCCATAAAGAGATGGGCAGGATTCCAGGAGACAGATCATGGGCCATGAACATTAAGTAGAGATGCCAAGAACAGAGGGGCAGGAAGCCATTGGGAAGAGGACGAGAAGAAGGGAGGAGTAGGAAGCCAAGAACTAGGGGGCATAAACACGGAGTAGGGTGCCAAGAACAGAGGGGAAGGGAGACTTTAAGGGAACAGGAAACAAGGAATCAAGTGAGATGGGAGGCCAAAAACTAAGGGCCATGGATAGAAGAAAGGGATTCCAGAATGAATGCAAGTCAGGAATAGAATTCCAGAACAGATTCCTAGAACAGTGGTGCAGGAAGCCATGAGGCAGAAGACCGGAAGCATGGATGTGAGGGAGATGGGAAGCCAAGATCAGAGGGGCAGAGTATCATAGACGAAGGGCAATAATCTGAAGATGAAAGGGTAATATGAGTGCCAAAAACAGGGCACCATAAGGACGAGGAAAAGAGAAGCCAAGAACAGGGTGCCATGAAGAAGAGGACAGGATGCAAGGATGAGTGCAAGCCAAGAACTGGTGGGCCATAACCAAGCATGAAGAAGGGCACAGGAAGCCAAGAAGAGGAGCAAGGTGTCATGCAACAGATGACAGAATGTTGGAGGAAAGGGAAAGAACAGGTTCAGTCATTGGAGCAGAGAGCCATGAAGAATGGGACAGGATGCCAAGAAAAGAGGAAGACAGGAAGCTAAGCTAACATGGATGAAGTACCATGAGAAAGGAGAGAGGATAAAAAGAAGCCAACAAGCTTGGCAAGATGAGAATGTACGCCAATAAGAGGGGAACAGAGTACCACGAACCGTGGCACTGAAAAGCTTTGGACAGCTTTAAGAGAAGTTGGTCTGAGTTTCGACATCTGCGGATGGTGGCAATAGCGTTGGGAAGTAAGAGTTTTCCATATGAAGACTGCCAAATAAGGCAGAGACTTATAAAATGGAGACTTATAAAAGAAAATATTTGAGGTGACACTACATGACGAAACCAATTAAGTCTAGTTATCATGCTACTGTTTGGACCAATACCAAGACCAAGCGTGGAGACTCATAGCCATGGACGCTTCACTAGGGGATTCTGGGAAAAATGCAAATAAGTAAGTTTTACAGGATGGGATAAGGAAAACCATGCCTTTTTTAGCTCCTTGTAGCCCCATTGACATCAAGCATGACCTACAAGAAGCCTTAAGACATGATACGGCAATAGTCTATCCTGGATATAGTAAGAGTATAACCTATAATTTGATTATCTTCTTTGCTTAACAAGAAGATGAACAAGAATATATTGAAAAGGAAGGATGGTCAAATGGAGAAGGAAAGGATAATCAAAAGAGACGTTGAGATGATCTTAAGATGAGGAGGAATAAACTAATGAAGAGTATGTAGAATGGTCTAGGGATGATTTAACGAAGAAGAGTAGGCATGAACTAAAAAAGAGCTGGGATGATATAAAGAAGATGATGAGGGATGATCTAAGAGAAAGAAAGTAAAGAAGAAGGATGATCTGAAGAAGAGGAGACAGGATGATCTAGAGAAGAAGAAGGATGATGATCTGCAGAAGAGGAGGAAGTATCTCAAGAAGAGAAGGAATCATCTGCAGAAGAGTAAACAGGATGATCTAGAGGATGAATGATTGAAAGAAGAGGTTATGGAAATTATCTGAAAAAAAGAGCAATTGTCAGAACCCTCTAAATGGGATCAGGTTTTGGGCTTCTGAGCTTGAAAACCACTCCCACAGCTGATTTTGATTGACAGCTTGGAGAAAGCTGGGTGTCATTTTAAGTTTAGTTTGTATTCATTGATGGTTTGATGGACGGCTGAACTAGTCAGCTGCTGGGCGGCGGGTCCATGAACTCTTTTATATATATATGCCCAGTTCCAGATTACTGGTCATTTCACTCCTCTGATACTTGTTCTTTGTTTCCTTTGCCTATGTATGTTCTCTCCGTGTTTGCGTGGGTTTCCACCCACACTCCAAAACATAGGTAGGTTGATTAGATTGTGAGCCCCATGGGGACCAGGACTGATTTGGTAAGTTCTGAGCAGCGCTGTGTAATCTGTGTGCGATACATAAGAATTATTATTATTATTATTGCTATTCAGTGCATCAGACCTCAGCTACGTTTTCTCGACCATCTCTTGCTTCTCAATTTTTGTACTTTATTCCCATCTGGATTTGACTTGGTTCTGCCCGACTTCGCTTGTCTGTCTTCTCAGTTTTTTCTGCCTGACAAGCCTGTCTATCCAGAAAGTCAGTTTATATCTTAATGTCAGGGCAAACATCCAGCTGAGGACTATGTTTAGGAAGTGGGGTGCTCCCTCTGGTTGGAATGATTGTGCTTTTCAGACTAGGCCTGTCCGATACCTTGAGAGATCTTCTTGTAAGCGGTGGTGGAGGCTATATCTCTGACTGTTAAGATGGATAGGTGGCTTAGGGTACACAAGTGAGGACTCTCTCTTCCCATTCCTCCTTAGTATCCTCTGTCTTCTTCTGCACCTGGCACTTCTATTATGCAAATAGAAGTGGACAAACCCATGCAAGCTGAAGTGGGAGCAATGTCTCCTCAGCAATGCAGAGATTTCCATAACGCCCTTTACTTCTACTGTGGAAACTCCGGTCAGGTCAGTCCTGTCCTACCAGACCTCTGTTAAAGAAGCATCATCACCTAAGTGACAATCGAGGAGGCCACTTAGGTGCCTACATAATTCCAGGACCTAAGATGAGGTCACCTGTTTGTTCCTTGGCTGAGAATAAGATGCCTGACAAGGCCATTGTTGACTCAAAATACTTACTCAACAATGGGTTAAGAGGAACCTGTCATTATGAACAGGCATAATAACTCTTCCCCCCCCCCCACTGTGCCTTTGTCGAAAAATGCAGTGCATATGTCTCAACTACCTACTCCCATCAGTAATATCGTTCCCCATACTTTTTCTGCCTTCGTCTATGTTAGCTCTTCCCACTTCTGCATGGCCACGCCCATCGTGGGGTGTGTGAAATGATGGCTAAATTTGCAGTTTCCTGTTCTTAATACACCATGCAACGAGAGGGACAGCATTCTGGTAAGAACTTGAAGTGGACAGGACCTCCTGTCTGCTCAGGCTGAGATTTGAAGAAACACTGAACTGTCAATCAAAAGAAGGAGGCGTGGTTCACTGGCAACCTGTAGAAAACATGACTCTTTTATTCAGAAATTGACTCTTGTCTACTAATTTGCATATCAGAAAAAGGGATGTCATTGAAGTTCAGTGCCTTAGTGCCAGATAATTTTAGGTAATATGGAGCGTACTTTTAACCCTTTACCGGCAGGTATTACTAGTATGAGGGGTAAAATTCTGGTGACAGGTCTTCTTCAAGGTTATGGAGGAATGTCATGGCACTGCACTTGGTGAACATTCTGGAGTCACTGCCACTAGACAGTTGATTGAATCTTACTAGTGGCCTAAGATGTCATATGATGTTGAGAAATATTTTGTAGCATGCAATGTTTTGTGCTAAGACACAAGTTCTCAGTCAATGTCCTGTGGAATAATCTGATCCCTTGCCATGGACACATTTATCTAAGAATTTGAATGCAAATCTGCCTCCCTCTCAGGGTATGACAATGATTCAGAAGGTTGTTGACCCTGTTAAAATATGTCCCCCCTTTTCCCGCTTGAGAAACTGCCTAATGCCAAGGAATTAGGCCACATTGTTTGTTGATAATATTCTTAATCCGCAGGAGATACCTGGATCTGATGTTTTTGATCAAGCAGTACAATTCTTTTTTGTAAGTTTCTGGTATAAGCTCTGTAGAAAGTTGGGGATACGATTCTGTCACCCTGAGACCAGCGATCATTCAGAGCAAGTCGACCATATCTGGAGCTTTGTGTCTGACTGCCAGGAGGGATGGAGTTTGTGCTGCTGGACCCGGAATACCCCTAGTACTAGCCATGGCTATGATTGGCCAGGGGAACTCCCTTTGGCCATTCATAGTCATGGCTAGTTGCAAGGGGCGTTCATTTGCTGGAGTTCAGCTGCCAATTGGTCATTATGGCCTTTCAGGATCAGTTCCTTGGGAAAAGCTGGTGGTGTCATAGTGAGTTTAGTTTGTGTTTGCCTGTGAATTGAAGGATGGATGGCCAAGACAGTCAGCTGCTGGGGGTATGTCCAGGAACACCTTTATATCTCTGCCTGGTTCTGATTAAAGGTTGCTGGTTATTTCAGTCTTTTTACACTTGTTGTCTGTTTCCCTTGCCTTTTAGAAGAGGAAGACGAACAGATGGGGACAGTATTATCTAAAGAAGAAGAGGTATAAAATTGTAAAGAAGAATGATGATCTCAAGAAATCAAAATGGAATGCTCTAAAAAAAGAGGAGGAATTTAAAAAAAATAATAGAGTAGTCTAAGCGAAAGGAGATGGGGTGATATTAGAAAGAGGAGGGGTACTCTAAAAAATAAGATGTGAGAGGATCTAAGAGGAGTGATAATCTAAAAGAAGATGGCATGATATAAAGATTAAAGTATTTACCTTGTAATTTAGATGTTGACTAATGTGTCATTATTTGTTTTTTATGCACAAAGGGGCACATTTACTAAGGGTCCGTGGACCACATTTCCGTCGGGGTTCCCGACAATTTCCGATTTCCGCCACATTTAACAGGGGTTTTTGGCGTACGCAATCGGATTTTGGACGTCGGACAACTGATTCGGACTAAGCGCAGGATTTAAAATTCAAATTGTGTCACAAGACACGCACTCACATACACCAGGAAGAAGAAGGTGAACTCCGGTGGACCAGAGCGGGGAAGCGACACATGCAGGATATCGGGCACATGATCTTGGTGCACCTTGGTCATCCTCGTTGGACAGTCCAGATCGGGGCTCATGACAGGACAGGGTAAGTAAATGTGCCCCAATGTTTCAGTTTGTCTTTTTAGATGTAGATTAAAAGAATGTATCACTAACTAATATATGACATCAATGGGCAGCACAGTAATGCAGCGTGTTGTTGCCTCCCTGTGTCTTCTCTGTATGTGGTCGTCAGCCTTGTCTCAGTGTCTTCTCTGTATCTGGTCCTCTGCCTTGTCTCTGTGTCTTCTCTGTATCTGGTCCTCAGCCTTGACTCTGTGTTTTTGCTGTATCTGGTCCTCTGCCTTGTCTCTGTATCTGGTCCTCCGCCTTGTCTCTGTGTCTTCTCTGTATCTGGTCTTCCGCCTTGTCTATGTGTCTTCTCTGTATCTGGTCTTCCGCTTGTCTCTGTGTCTTCTCTGTATCTGGTCCTCTGCCTTGTCTCTGTGTCTTCTCTGTATCTGCGTCCTCTGCCTTGTCTTGTGTCTTATCTGTATCTGGTCCTCTGCCTTGTCACTGTGTCTTCTCTGTATCTGGTCTTCCGCCTTGTCTCTGTGTCTTTCTGAGTCTGCTGCTCGTGTTCTCTGTCATTTGTCTCTGTGTCTTCTCTGTATCTGGTCCTCTGCCTTGTCTCTGTGTCTTCTCTGTATCTGGTCCTCTGCCTTGTCTCCGTGTCTTCTCTGTATCCGGTCCTCCTTCTCCTCCCTGTGTCTTCTGTATCTGGTCCTCCTCGTTGCTGTGTCTTCTGTACCTGGTGTTCCTTCTCTCTGTGTCTTCTGTATCTGGTTCTTCTCCTCCCTGTGTCTTCTGTATTTGTCTCTTTTCTCCTCTCTTCCTCCTAGTGTCTTCTCTTGTATCTGTTATCAATGTAATAACAGATCATAAATGTACAGTAAATAGTCTTTAGAGCTGCACCACCTGAGGAGGAGAAGTTCCCAGGTGCCCTTGTGTTTAATGTTACACGGTGGTGAGCGAAGGGCAAAGTGTATCCTATCTGTGTATTCCTGGCTGGACTTGAACATGTTTTGTCCACTCTCCTGAACCATTTGTAATGTATCTTTGTCACTAGAGTTGGGTAAGACAGTGACAGTTTTCCTAGACCCAAAATTATATAAATTTTTCATTTCAGTATAGTTACCTATCTATCACCTTTCTTCTGTAAGGCTTGGCCTGTGCATCAGTATTCGCTATAGTAAATTGTAGAAGGCTAGAAAAGGATCCTGAACAGCCGAGCTGCCCAGAAGGAGCATCAGCTCGTTTCGAGGTAGAACGTACCCATTCATCAAGCTACATGTACTGTATATCTAACCTGATGTTTTAACATGACCCACATTAAAAATACCTTTGGAATATATGTTTACCAAAATCCATGTTCCTTCTGGGCACCACTACTATTTAGGATTCTATTTCAGCCTTCCACACTTTTTTTACATTTTCAAGACGGGGAGGATGGAGGCGAACAGCAACCACAAGGAGAAGCATTGATGCCGTTGTAGTAGTTATATGTCATAGGTGTGTAGGTCTGTGTTGGCTCCCACACTGTTACATCATCCACCCTGTACCAGTGAGGTTGTCCATCTTTCTTTTACTTCTACCCTCGAGCACATTTCTTGTCCATTAGCAATATGTTCTGTTTGAAGGTTAGTTTGTGGAGGACTGAGAGGAGCTATAGGTCACATATTATGATAATATAAAATCTATAGCTCCTCCCACTGTTATCACCTATAGCCCCGCCCAATATTACCATAATATATAACCTATAGCTTATCCCAGTCTTATCATATTAGCTATAGCTCCTCCCAATATTATCATATTAGCTATAGCTCCTCCCAGTCTTATCCTAATATTTTACCTCAAGCTCCTCCCAGTCTTATGATTATATATGAGCTATATATCATCCTAGTTTTATGATAAGACTAAGAGTAGCTATAGGTATATATGTCATGACCAGGAGGACCTAAAGGGCAAAGATATATTCATAAGAATGGGAGGAGCTATAGGTCATATATTATCAAAAGACTGGGAGGAGCTAAAGTTTATATATTATATTAAGCCTGGGAGGAGCTATATGTTATATATTCATAAGACTGGGAGGAGCTAGAGTTTATATATTACATTTAGACTGGGAGGAGCTATAGGTTATATATTCATAAGAATGGGAGGAGACATAGTTTACAGAATTATAGAACTGGGTGGAGTTTTGGATTGTGTTTTATGAAAGAACTGGAAGGAGCTAAATTCTTTATATTAGCATAGAAGTTACCAGTTCTCTGCTTGTTGTGCCATACAGTCAGGTCCAGGTCTCTGTGTAACTTGTCTATATACCCACATACATTGTACACTCTCACACACACAACTCAGCTTCCGAATGTACTAAAAATTCCATAGAATCCCCTAAAAATGATCAACTCCCAGAGAAGCCAGCACCTCTGCTCCGGTGTTGCCAGTAAGGGGTTAATCTGCAGCACATTGTGACGGAGGAGCCGAGCGACTGTCACCCGCTCTCATTTTAGAGCCTGACATTGCGCCTGTCAAAAGGGACAGCTGTTACAGTGAATTATTGTTGACAAGTAGAGAGACTCCCTCTTACCAGATGCGGGGGACATCTGCGCGAGAAGGCGAGGACCCCGCTGTCTGCTGCGGCCCAAAACCAAAAAGACATAAAAATCACTAAAATCAACAGAAATGTATCAATAATAGCACTTACAGGGGGGATTTACACTACCATCCCCACTTATCCGATTCCCAATAACATCCTGCATCCCACTTATCCGATTCCCAATAACATCCTGCATCAAATACCGGACTACGGATCAAATCCCAAGAAATAAAAATTCCGCTCAGCGGCTTCTCATCTACAAATCATAGGGAGACCGCTCAGGTTCAGCCTCAATTTCCTTCCAGGATTTGTTGCTTTATCTGTAGGAAACGAAATAACAAAAACGATTGCACAATAAAAAATATAAAAAATAAACATAAAAAAAACTCCCGGAGATCAGAAAAATCCAGCCAATGGAATATTTGGGGCCGGAGATTTCTTTTGGCCCTTGGGGGACTGTTCAGGGGTCCGGAGGGCTGGTTGTGTATCGGATTTAATCTGGAGATAATCACGGAGGCCGTAATGTAAGACAGCGGAGGAATCCCACAGCTGCCGCCTGCTCCGACCCTTTATCATTTCATATTGATTTCACGATCAATAAAACCTGGGGGGGGAGGGGGTGCAGGGGCCGCGGGCTCAGACGTGCGCACCAGACAACTACATCCATTTCATTGATTACACCGTCATTGAAATGGCAAATCCCCAAACATTGATGACGAGAAAGGAGCGGACGTCTCCCATGGATTCAAAATCCAGAAGAATTTTGTTCCGATTTCTTTTGTGAGATGCCGTAAATAGTACAGAACATATAAGGGTTCGGTGGAGGGTTTTGCTCTCGTCATGACCAAACTGCAGCAAAACATCATAACAATAAATGCAAGAGTAGACTGAACCAACACATAAAGGGGTCCCACAGCCCCTCTACGACGCCTTAATATTCCACCACCCGGATACAAGATGCCACCAAGGTCCCGGAGACTGTGGGGGGCACGGGTGATAGCGGGGTGATGTGTTTGTTAAACAGTGACAAGTGATGAAGCAGTATGGCTGGCACTGCTGTAAAAGTAACGACACACCATCTGCGAGGAGGAATCTGCAAGAGACGAGGCAGCAGCCGAAATACACAAGTCAGGGAGGAAAGACCCACAACACTGAATATCTAATAACCTACACACAGCTACATCCCAGGGTAACAGAGACCGAGGGGTGGATACACATGAGAAAGGTAGGAGACAGACAGATAGGGGACAGACAGATAGATAGGAGATATAGATACATGGATAGATAGATAGATAGATAGATAGATAGATAGATAGATAGATAGATAGATAGATAGATAGATATGAGATAGATAGGAGATAGATAGATAGATAGATAGATAGATAGATAGATAGATATGAGATAGATAGGAGATAGATAGATAGATAGATAGATAGATAGAAGATAGATAGATAGATATGAGATAGATAGGAGATAGATAGAAAGATAGATAGATAGATAGATAGATAGATACGAGATAGATAGATACGAGATAGATACAAGATAGATACGAGATAGATACGAGATAGATATGAGATAGATACGAGATAGATATGAGATAGATATGAGATAGATATATATTAGATAGTACAGATGGTATATTAGATAGATATTAGATGGTACATTTTCTGTAAGTGATCCATTTCTCTCATTTTTAACCTCATAGTTTCTGGGGTTACACACAATAATCCTTCTTATATTTAACTCTTTGACTTCACATTTCCACGATTCGGCGAGCGCCGCTGCTGGTTTCAGGTAGGAAATTGGAGACGTCTTTATCCGGTATCAAAGTCAGACATTTCTGGAACAGGTCCAAGAACAGCAGCCGTCTGTGGCCTTTGATGAATGTCGATGTTATATAAACTGCAGTGCGGACACGTCCGGCGTCGCCTGGCACACGGGCTCAGAAGTTTCTGGACAAGTTTGGTTTTCTTTATCATCATATGAACTTTTTACATGAAGAATTTTCTTACAATGTAAATATGAGGGAATCTGGGGGACAATGAGGGCTGAGGAAGGGGAAAGAAAACTGCTGAGTAAAGCGAGGGGTTGTAGACAGGAGGTGAGCAGCCTGGGGGGGGGGGGGGGGGCGAGTAAACATGGCGGAAAGTTCTGATCTATACAAATCAGTTCAAGTGTTACTGAAAAGTTGTGGAAGAAACAGTGTGACCACCATGTTTGTTTTCGGAATACTGTGGAGGTGGCCATTGATTGTACTTGGCAGAAACATATTTTTTTATTTTATTATTTTATAAGATTTTCATTTTTTCCAACAGGGGGAAAAAAGTCAGAAAAAACACTGGAAGCGAGGCGTGTGATGGGGGAATAGAAAGTTGGCAACCTGTACCTGCAGAGAGGTGAACAGTGCCCCAAACCTCCAATCATCCAGCATCGCCCCCTCCTAACCCCAAGCCAATCACTGACCTTAGCTATATGCGTCACATGACGTTGAGGCCAGTGATTGGCTGCGGTTTTCACATGGGTAAACATGGCCTAGCCAGGAAGGGAGCGGTTACTATCAATATTCCAAAATAAAATGTTACAGTGTTACAATAAAATCTCCGGATATTATGCACAGATCCTACGACCTGATGATAGTTAAAGGTTTTAATCTTATCCCCGTAATAATAATCACATTATTATCCCTTCTGATACTCCCAATAATCTGCACTGGTTTACCTAATTCTCTGGACGGCTGGAAATCTCATTCAAATTTCGCTTCACATTGGATTGTGAGGAATATTCCAATAATAACGGCATCCAACATGGCAGCAGGCAATTCCCTGGATACTTCCACCTCACACAATGGGGCTCATTTACTTACCCGGTCCGCGGCGTTCGCCGAAAGTGCACTGTCCGTGTATAATGCGCTGTGCCGCAATTCACTTAGATCATGCACCCGATTTCCTGCATGTGTCACTTCCCCGCTCAGGTCCCCGCAGTTCACCTTCTTCTTCCTGGTGCATGTAAGTGCTTGATCTTGCATCACGATTTGAAATTTAAATCCCGCGCTCAGTCCGAATCAGTTGGATCATCCGACGCCACGCCCCCGCGACTCGTGTCGCATAGAAAAAAAACGCTTGCGTTAAATACCTGGCAAAGCTGCTAAAATCCCGAAAAACGGTGCAAAGTCTGACGAAAATGCGATCGTTCAGCCACGCCCCCGATTTCCGTCGCATGCATGCCGACGCCGACGCGCCACAATCCGTTCGCGTGCGCCAAAATCCCAGGGCAATACAGGGAGGAGGAAATAGCTCTCATAGCAGAGGGATACAATGGGGTAGATTTATCAAGTGTCTGAAAGTCAGAATATTTCTAGTTGCCCACGGCAACCAATCACAGCTCAGCTTTCATTTTATAAGTGCTCATGAATATTTTAAAGGGGAGCTGTGATTGGTTGCCATGGGCAACTAGAAATATTCTGACTTTCAGACACTTGATAAATCTACCCCAATGTATCTGCCACATCTGTGTGAAGGGGACACCGCTAGGAAAAAGTATGTGCACCCCTGAGCGCCAGGCTCCAGATCCAGGACACACGGCTCCATAGACAAGAGTGCTAGAAAAACGGTAGGGTCTACAGAGGGGGTCAGGAGAAGGGATGCAGCTATGGGGTTTGCAGGGAACAAGAAGGGGCATGGGTTACATTTTGCTTGCAGGTTGTCAGATAAATCAAAATTGTTCCACTTTGTTCAAGAGGCTGAGAACCGGATTAAAGGGAGCTGTCAGCAGGTGTGACCATAGAGACTGCAGCATGTGCATGGACAGATCTTTATATTCCAGGATTTGTATCCCTTTGGATAATGGGATTGTGGCTTTTGCAAGAAAAATGATGCTAATGTGACAGAAAGGCATAAACTATGGCAACTAATCGGATGCAAAAGTGATAGCAGACAGTGTAATACTGCCCCAGACTTATCCTCCAGACGCTGTCCGTCTGTCTTATTTTTATGGCAGAATCGTCCGGGTCATGAGACTGTTTATCTGATATTTGGAGCGCTGCTTGTCGCCTATTCTATTCTCTTATAGAAGACACAAGGGGCTCACTGCTTGGATCGGATCACACACAGCATTCAGTCAAAATACTACATATGTACATTATAGCCGGGGCCCCTGTATACCAGGAGATACATAATAGCCGGGTCCCTAGAGAGCAGCGGTGCCATCACTGAGAATACAGCCTATCCATCACTAGAGAGCTGCGGTGCCATCACTGAGAATACAGCCTATCCATCACTAGAGAGCAGCGGTGCCATCACTGAGAATACAGCCTATCCATCACTAGAGAGCAGCGGTCTATCCATCACTAGAGAGCAGCAGTGCCATCACTGAGAATACAGCCTATCCATCGCTAGAGAGCAGCGGTGCCATCACTGAGAATACAGCCTATCCATCACTAGAGAGCAGCGGTGACATCACTGAGAATACAGCCTATCCATCACTAGAGAGCAGCGGTGCCATCACTGAGAATACAGCCTATCCATCACTAGAGAGCAGCGGTGACATCACTGAGAATACAGCCTATCCATCACTAGAGAGCAGCGGCGCCATCACTGAGAATACAGCCTATCCATCACTAGAGAGCAGCGGTGCAATCACTGAGAATACAGCCTATCCATCACTAGAGAGCAGCGGTGCCATCACTGAGAATACAGCCTATCCATCACTAGAGAGCAGCGGTGCCATCACTGAGAATACATCCTATCCATCACTAGAGAGCAGTGGTGCCATCACTGAGAATACAGCCTATCCATCACTAGAGATTGATGATACAGCAGCAGTCATGTCTTATTTTCATGGCGTTCTTCCAGCCTCTGTAGGACTTTCTCACTTTCCGCATTGAGTGTTCCGGGAATGGAGATGACGACTCGTTAATTACTGCCTGTCTTTTATTTAATTATTGTTACTTGATCTTTATAAACTCTGGAGAATTAATCTGACCCTGAGTAAGAATTATCCGCCGCTCCAGACCCCACAATCTGTACTGCGGGGGATGACTATGGTGATGACACCAATAAAAATAAAACTTGGATATTTATCAGTGCGGTTACACCAGTTTTCTGGAAAGAAGCTCTAAAATTATCGTGAAAACGCCACCACCACGTCATGGGGGCATGGAGGGGCGCAGCCGCTGGCGGAGTGGGCTGGCACAGGGTGTTCCTGTCCCATAACCTGCGCACTTTCTAAAAATCTGTGAACATTCACCGCTGAATGTTTGCAGGTGTTTACTCAAAACTAAACCAGGTCGTACCTGGTGTAGTTTTGTCTGCCAGCTTATTGCGAGTTCTGTGGCTGCGGTCACACGTGGCGTTTTTAACCAATTTTTGGCCCGTTTTTAAGCAGTCCGTTAAAACACAGCATCCATTTTAGACCAGTTTTCCCAATTATCTTAATTAAAACCGCTCAAAAACAGGTTTTTTGACGGACTGCTTAAAAACAGGTTCCAACGCCACGTGTGACCGCAGCCTTAGCTTCGTGCTGCATCCAGGGGCGGGGCTTTATCATACGCCGCCCCACTGAGCATCATCGTATAATAAATCATCTTCCTGCTGGTTTAGGGCAGTGAGGACTTAAAGGGAACCTGTCACCAGGATTTACCCGAGGTTGTACTCGTCCTAACGCTCCATTTATCAAAAAGAACAAGATCTCTGGAGAACTGACATTCTCTTGAGCAATGGAGGTTCAGCAGTAGGACCCTCATTGATTGGCTGGCGGTCTAGGGTAACAGCTTTAGTGGTCTTGGGTATTGAAGTAGTTAAAAACATCCCCGGAGATTTTGGAACACCCTTGGGGTCTCAGGCAGTGAAGGGATAAATAGTAACACCTCTGGTGGTCTATAGGGGCTCATCATAGTCTAGAACAGTAAGGGGCTAATGGTAACATGGTAGGTGATCTGGGATGGTGAGGGGCTATCCCTAGTTGTGCGGGGGGAGAGCGGACCCCCAGACTGTGAACATGAGAAATGATAATATAAATATATTAATGTAATATCTCCTGTCTTATCGGGGGCCGCTCAGATGTGAAGCAGATGATGGTCTCCTCGCTCCTGGTAACCATCAGACCTGTCAGTAACCTTCACCCTCTGACGTTCCCACTGCAGACGTGTGAGATTCTTCGTGGCTCGGGGTGATAGGTCTTCTCACGTTCCTGGCGGTGTCACCACAACATCTGGCGTACCTGGGGTCATGTGATTAGGGTGTCAGCACCCATCAGCCCCGGGTGCGGTGATGTGAGGTTCGGCAGCCGCTTCTCAGCTGTTGTGTGATGGCGAATACGTTTCTTCTTCCATATTTTGTATTTTATTTTTCCAGAACGTGACCTCTGCGGTGCGGCAGTCCCATGTAAGGGGCCGGTAAAAGTAACCCTGTACACAGCTAGTCCTGCTCTCAGCTGAAGGTTTGTTACAGTGTTCTTTTATGCTAAAATGCTCGGACTACAAATTGAAACATTATATCAAACCAGTGAATGGTCCAGCTCCCAGATAAGGGCTCCAGCATTGGCATCCACACTGATACACTGTAGCAAACCAGTACATACATAGTCCTCTGCTCAGCTGATGGTTTGTTACAATTGTAACTAGGCAAATCTCCTCCTCAGATGTTGTATTGCGTTTCAAAACACAATGGGGCTTATTTACTAAGGGTCCACTTTAGTTGGATTTTCAGAGCTTTTCGGGGATTTGCGCCGCCATGACAGGTATTTAACTGGGGGTTGTGTCAGATGCGATCGGATTTCAGCGCAGCTGTGCCGGCTTTCATGTGACAGAAATCGGGGTGCGGGTCGTCAGAAATTCGGACTGAGCGCAGGATTTAACATTCAAATTGTGTCGCAAGATCAAGCACTTACATGCAGCAGGAAGAAGAAGGTGAACTCCAGGGACCTGAGTAGAGAAGCGACACATGCAGGATATCGGGCGCACGATCTTAGTGATCACGGCACAGTGCATGATCGTCGGACAATGGACTTTCGGGGAACTCGCTGGACCGGGTAAGTAAATGTGCCCCAATGTAAATGCCACGTGTGACTGCAGCCTAACAGAGTGATTAACCCTATTACGTAACGCATGTCACAGGCTTCATTCCGGCCCTTAACCCCTTCTCGTCTATGCCCTTTTTTGTTTCAGTGTTTCCATTTTTCTGTGTACAGAGATGAGGGTTTGTTTTCTATGTAAGAAATTGTAATAAATCGTACCCAGTACACAGCCTGGAAGTGGGGAAAAAATTCCAAATGTGGAAAATTTGAAGAAAAACTACATTTGCTCCAGTTTCTTGTGGGCTCTGTAGTTACAGCTCCTCGTGACACCTCTACAATATTCTCTGGGTCGGGGCAATCACAGAGAAACCACATTTACATGGGTGCTATAAAGTTTTAATAAATTTTAAAAAAATTTAAAACAATTCTTTGTATCGCCCTATTCTGATGCTAATAACTTTTTACACAGTGGTATCTATAATTTCTGGGGTGACATTTTGCGGTGGTTGCTGGTGCATCTAAGGTGCTGGTTACCGATATAATTGAGCAGTTTGACAATGAGGCCCTTGGACTAATACATCCTTAGATCAGGAATAGAACAGAAATTTAAAGGAAATGTTCATTTTTTTAATAGATTATCATAGGTTTGTGGAGTTGGAGTTGGTCCGAACTCCAGGCGGACCTGAGCGGGGAAGCGACACATGCAGGATATCGGGCGCACCATCTTGGTGAATCGCGCCGGACTTCATCCTCGTCGTACAACGCACCTAAGGGATCGCGCAGGGACCAGGTAAGTAAATGTGCCCCCATGTGTATTTTAAGGTGTTAGGGGCCCAGTGAATGAATTCTAAACTTTCTAGGATATTGGGACAAATGGTACGGGGTGAAGAGCGCAGAAGGTTATTTTGATTTCTTCTCCTTTTCTTCCTTTCTTCTTCTGAAGTTTTCTGCTGGGCAGTGGCAAAGGAAGAGGTCGCCTGTACCGCAGCAGCTTCTACCCGTCGCCTGCTCCCAGTATCCACCACATTTGGGACATGGGGCGTTCACCTCTTAGGCGGAGAGTCCTGACCCTGCTCTTGCACATGGGAGTCCACTTTTTTGGTTATCCTTGCCCCACCCCCCAGGATATCTATAAGTGCAGAAACACCTACAGTAGCCACAGGCTGCACTGCTGTCTATGGAAGTCGGGAACTACCGTATTTTCCGAACTATAAGGCACGCAAAAAAGCCTTTGATTTTCTCAGAAATCAAAGGTGCGCCTTATAGTCCAGTGTGCCTTTTATATGAACTGTACTTACAGACAACAGCTACCTTGTACTGTGCACAGGTCTGCCACCTGCTGGTCATTCATCCTTATAATCCGGTGCGCCTTATATATGAACCTATATGTTTTAGCAGGGGTTTATTGATGGTGCGCCTTAAAATCCGGTGCGCCTTATGGTCTGAAAAATATGGTATACAATTACATTTATTTCTGCAAAGTCGCAAAAACATTTGAAACAATTAAAACCCATATTTATAATAGATTTTTACGCATCGCAGTTCAACGAATCAGATATTCTGCAGCCGTCGCATCCTAATTCCTAATAGAAATGAATTGTTTCCCTTCTGCTGCCTGCGCCTGCTTCGTGACATTGTCTCAGTATACTTGATAATAATAACAGATCCTGGACCCCGGTCACGATACAACGTAATCTTCCCGCAGGGTCTGCCGTCGCCATGGTCACTGCCGCGCATCTCATTATTACTCTGGAACTATAAAGATGATACTTTGTGATTGAATTAACCTTTGGATACTAATAAGGCTCCTATTGTGATGGAGATTTGTGACTCGCGTGTGATCGTTGATTATAGAGTGAACCCGCCGTGATGATTCCAGTGATTGCTCGCGCTGGGGATCATAGTTTGTATCA
Source organism: Engystomops pustulosus (assembly GCA_019512145.1). Taxonomy (NCBI): domain Eukaryota; kingdom Metazoa; phylum Chordata; class Amphibia; order Anura; family Leptodactylidae; genus Engystomops; species Engystomops pustulosus. Next base: position 20,797 of record WNYA01000225.1, on the reverse strand, counting down.
TAGTCTTTTATAAATACGGGAAGTGACAAGATACAAAGTAACCAAATAATGAGACTAAACCCAGGACCCCCAGCTGCAAGGGAACAAGTGCTGCCCCATAAACCATTGCAGCGCTCCCAGAGGCACGGCGCATGCGCAGAGCTCCACTTTGGGAGCGTTAGCAGGAGTGCTTTGCATTACCAGAGTCATTTCTATGCTCTAGCTTCACCGGCTGTGACACTGTGCAGGAGCACTTCCCCCTCCCATTGCGTTAGATTACATCAGGCAGGAGAAAAAGGGCTGAGGAAGGAGGGGCGGGCAGTGTCATAGCCTGTGAAGCAAGAGCACAGAGGGGCTCTGGTAATGCCTGACTTCTGGCTCATTTGCATGAATTTAAAAGTTTATTTTAGAAGGAAGACAACCATTAATAACAAATATAAGAAGATTACCACAGTCCCGGTGCCTGGATCTATGAGTAATGTCCCTGGTTTATCAGGATGGATTGTGATGGTAGATTTAGGGACCAGAAGCTCATGCCCTGCCCCGACTCCAGGACAGCACAACCTCTTGATGTCATCTGTGACTGAGTGTTGGGTGCTGGGACTTCCTCCTGGTAGAGGAGGAGAGAGCTGCTCATACACAACATGTGGGAGCAATGGAGGATGACATGGAGTGGGGATGGGGTTAGGTTTTATGTTAATATCCTCATGAATTAAACCTGACGGGGGATCTTACATGTTTGTCCCGATACGTAGAGATCTATGTTCCGGACATTTGTAGTCATTAACTCCAATTAGTGGGGTCATATGCTATAAAAATAGCATCCATCGTGTTATAACGATGAGGGGGAGGGGGATAGACTGTATTATATTCCCTTCTCATAGTGTGTTGGATTTATGTTAATTATGCAAATGAGGCTTGTCCCTGAAGATGAATTTGCATATTGTGCAGATCTGATTATTGTAATGAGCTGGATGGTGATAATGTGACTGGTGGCAGGACTCTGATACCTGTGATGAATGGCAACATCTCTCCATGTGCTGGGGGTGAGACCCCATAGATGGAGTGGTCAGTGTCCCTTTAAAGATGTTCTGATGTCATCCAGTTGGACCAGGACCCCAGGGGTGCGGGGGAGAGGGGTGGCCCATCCTGACCCCAGATCGTCTGTTATGTCTCCAAACAAGAACCTTCCTAGAAGTTTAAAAATAGAAGTTCAGTGCAATCTGACGCCTGAACCCTCAGCAGCGGGTGGCCACAGGGGGCGCTGTGTACATGTGCCCCACTATAGAGCTGTGTGCCGCCACATGGTGCCTGTATACACTGCTTGACTTCACACCACATGATGGAACATTTCCGCTTGCTGTCAGTGACTGAACACTTTCTGATTGACATCCAGAGACTGGATGTGTAATACTTCTCACAGATGGCGCTTTGTTACATTGTCTGCAGCAGTCCAGCAGCTTCCGCTATGCAGATGGATGCTATCACTGCATTGCCCATATAAAACCAATAAATAGCGGTCATTTATCACGCCGCGCTCACGCCCCATCTACAGCATCGTGATTAATCTGGACTTTCTCACGGACAGAGATAAAGGACGCCCTGCACTTCTCTGCCGCGCAATATTCCAGCACCAGGCCAGGATCGAGAGCGTTATAAATGACTTATCAATGATAGCGGCAAACTACAGACGGGGTATACAGCTAATAATGGAGGATTCAATATTTACTGCACATCAGCCTGATACACTGTAACAAACGCTCAGCTGTGTGATCCGGACTAGGGAAGGGCAGGTTCTGACAGTTGATGTCTCTGACCCCTGTCCTGTCTCTACCATCCAGGCCGGACCACCATGACAACTTCTTCCAACTAATGTCCCATATATACTGCCCCTGTTATATAATATCCCATATATGAGTCCATTTCACAAACCACTAGTGCAGTGATGGTGAACCTTTTAGAAACCGAGTGCCCAAACTACAACCAAAATCCACTTACCGGTATTTACCATGAAGTGCCAGCATGGCATTTTAAGCAGTAACTTACTGTTCTTCCACTTCTTTCAATTGTATTGGCCCCCTGAGGCGATCAATACAGTTGAAAGAAGGTGGGAAAATTCAGACTATCATTGTGGCTTCTCACCAGGGTCTCTCCGTACAGGAAGATTGGTGGGTCCAGCAAAATGACCTCCAAAGATAATGCACTTCTTTCAATAACTTCTCAGTTTTCTCGTAGTTCCAAACACTCAATGAAGTGCTGCTGTAAAATAGTGCTGAAAGCAGCATCTCTTAAATTGCCTCGGACTGCAGGAAGATGTGATGGATTTGGTCCTGCTTGGTGAACTCTGTCCTGGGGCGATGGCCTGGGTGCCCACAGAAAGGGCTCTGAGTGCCACCTCTGGCACCCGTTCCATAGGTTCGCCACCACTGCTCTAGTGTCTCCTCCACACTCAATGTGATCTCCCCCACCGGACCCACTGCTGTTAGCCCACATCTCCAGATCAGTGAAACCAGCTGTCAATCATCAGGCTATAGTGTGATCTTTACAAGTGTCCAGGTGAGAAGAGAACTGAGCAAGTTTGCAGGTCCAGATGGTATCCGTGCCAGACTATTGAAGACCTGTGATGATCAGCTTTGTGGTATCATTGCACATATATTCGATACGAGCCTGAGGTCAGGAAGGGTACGACAACTGTGGACAACATCTTGTGTGGTACCAGTTCCAAAGACACTTCATCCATTGGACCTCAACAGCTACAGACCGGTGCCATTAACATCCCATTTGATAAAAGACTTCAAGAGGTTGGTTCTCGCACATCTCCACCCTCTAGTGAGCTCATCCATTGACGCCCTGCAGTTTGCTTATCGGCCAGGCATTGGTTTAGATGATGCCATCAATCACCTTCTACATCGAGCTCTTTCTCACCTGGAGAAACCGGGGAACACTGAGAATAATGTTCTTTGATTTCTCCAGTCCTTTAAGCACTCTACAGCCAGGGCTACTAGGAGACAAGCTGGATGTGGCTGGAGTGGACCACCACCTCTCTAGTTGTGCTGACGGAGAGCTCAGTCACTTTGGAACAGCAGAACATTTATGCAAAGTCAGTGAAAACTGGAAAGTCAGGGTGCACACGTGGCCATTTGCATTGTGTTTGTAAATGCTGTGAAAACGCACCCTTCAGGCCGGCACGTTTCTTCCACCAAACGCAGCAGGCGACGACCCCAGGCACAATCTGGTGGAAGAAACACGGGGCGTCTGCAGCTAACGACTGCCTTCAGTAAGAAAAAAAAAAAGTGCTCGCCTTCCGGCTCTCCCTGCGGCTCTTCTATCTTCTGCAGTATCACGACCCATCTCCGTGTACATGCTATGAAGGGGGTCATGCTACTGCAGAAGGTACACAAAACAGCAGAAGAGGGATATCCAAATGGAGGGCTAAATGGCTAAAATATAACTTTTATTATGAAACCACTATAAAAAACCGCACTAAGTGCGGATATAGGTAAAAATAGGTATTGGCACTATCAAGCTCACCACCGCCAGCCTGCACTGACAGTCTCCGAGTCCACCACCAGGACAGGAGATGTGCAGAATTGTCTTGAAGTAGTGTTGGATAACGTGCTTCACCCAACTTTTCTAATATGATATGCTCCGTGCACGCCTAACCGAACCTAATGGACGGCGACATCAGTATCTATCCCTCTGAGGAGTCAAGTGACGAAACGCGTCAGGGAAAGTGACGCTGACAGGGGGCATACGTCTTTAGTAACAAGGACAGATGTGGACTGCCCTTGTGAGGGCGGGAGTTAAGGGGGTGCTTTCAGGGACAGGACAGTTCCGTGTTGCCCCCACTACCCACCCGTTGAGCTTGGAGACACCTGAATCACGGTAGGAGATGACCAGTGACCTGGTAACCTATTGCATATTGGTGGTGTTTATTGCTCTTTTTTTGCTATTTCAGGTGTATTTTTCCGCCTAGGTATCCAGTTCACTTGATAGTGCCAATACCTATTTTTACCTATATCCGCACTTAGTGCGGTTTTTTATAGTGGTTTCATAATAAAAGTTATATTTTAGCCATTTAGCCCTCCATTTGGATATCCCTCTTCTGCTGTTTTGTGTTAATTTTTGGGGGCCTCTTTCACTACACGTGTATCATAGTTATTTGCTGTCTTTTTTACTGCAGAAGGTAGAAGAGGAGCCACGGAGGGGGCCAGTAGGTAGTACCGTGGAGTACTGCAGTGTGCTGGGGCCACCTATATACTGAAGGGGGGAGAAGGTGACTGCAGTGTGCTGACTACCTATATGCTGAAGGGGGGTGGGTGATTGCAGTGTACTGGGGCTACCTATATACTAGAGAGGCTGCAGTGTATTGGGGCTACCTATATACTAGAGAGGCTGCAGTGTGCTGGTTACCTATATACTGGGGGGGGGGCTGCATTATGCTGAGGCTAACTATATAATGGAGTGGTAGCTGCATTATGCTGGGGCTACCTACATACTGGGGGGGACTGCCCTATTTACTGGGGCTACCTATATACTGGGGGCTGCAGTGTGCCAGGGCTACCTATATACTGGGGGCTGCAGTGTGCCAGGGATACCTTATTACTGGGGGGGCTGTAGTGTGCTGGGGCTACGTATACACGGGGGGCTCCAGTGTGCTGGCTAACTACATGGTGGGTTCAGTGTGGGGACTATATACTGTGGGGTGGGGCTGCAGTGGACTGGCTACCTATATACTGGGAGCTGCAGTGTGCTGGCTACCTACATAATGGAAAATATATGGGGGGCTGTTTATGCTAAAATCATGATGCATTGTATATATTTTAATAACCTCGGGAGGGAGGGGAGGAGGGATTTTGAGATTCGTCTTGTACAACAAATTACTTAGAAACTGCCCAGCCTTCAAGTGTTTTCTAATTTTTATCAGTGTCTTTTACAATCATCTCATTTACCATATGACTGTTATGGTGGAGGGGAGTAGCGCCCCCTGTGGTGACCCCAGGGCATGACCTCGGAGGATCCAATAACATCCAGCATCATCCATCGGTTTTGGACCACAGAACAGTCTCTTCCCTTAACACAATATTTCCTCTATGTGCTCATTGGCAGGAGAAGCAGGAGCATGGAGGGCACATTGCACCAGCTGGAGCAGCAGCGACCCCTGCAGGGGGCACCAGACACTGCACGCACCCGTAGAAAATGATTAGGGGTAAACAAGATCTCTGCAACCACAAGCGCCCATTATTTATCTGTATAATTATGCTCTGATTTATTATGTGTCCCAACTGAGTGTTTGTCACAGTGTATCAGTGTCGACCTTCACCTTTTAGGATAAGCAGCATCACAAATTTCTCCGATCCTTATAATTTGCTACAATCTATTAGCGATGTGTAACGTGTATCATCCTGGAGTCCATAGATTGGATGCAATGTCACAAACCCCCATCTGTGAGAAGTATTACCATTTCATTCATAGGGGCACATTTACTTGCCCGGTACTGTTGCGATCCCCGATCTGGACGGTTCGATGAAGATGAAGTCCGGCACGATTCACCAATATCATGCGCCCGAAATCCTGCATGTGTCGCTTCCCTGCTGAGGTCGGAGTTCACCTTCTTCTTCCCGGTGTATGTGAGTACGTCTTGCGACACAATTTGAGATGTTAAATCCGGCGCCGGCGTGAAAGCCAGCGCCAATCTGCCAAATTGCTATCGGGTGCTGCCAAAACCCCAGTTAAATCAGGTGCAAAACGGAAAAATTTGGGAAACCCGACGGAAATGCGTTCCGCGGACCCTTAGTAAATGTGCCCCATTGTGTCCGTTCAGTAACAGAAACCGGAGATGTTCAAAATGGTGGGACACAAAGGTACAAGGAGGGATCACATCTAGAGGATACGGAAGGCAGACAAGTATTAGGTTTTGGGTCTCTAGCTGTAACACCTTTCCACTCTCTGACGGCAAGCAGAGATGTAGCCAGGGGATTTGCCGTTGGCCGGTCCCACTGAGCGCAGGATTTAACTTTTAAATTGTGTCCCAAACCCTAACATGTACCACTAAAAAGATGGTGAACTCTGTCAGACCTGAGCGGGGAAGCGACACAGGATATCGGGCGCACGATCTTAGTGAATCGCGGCACAGTGCATTATACACGGACAATGCATTTTCTGTGAACTCTTGTGACCCTATAAGTAAATGTGCCCCATTATCTCTGCACTGATGACATGAGAAGTTGTCACAGCTCCTCCCTCTTTGTCTCTTTTGTTACATTGTTGCATCTTTGCATCATGAAAATCTGAAAAATTTTATTTGTCTTGTATATTAATATCTCTGAATATTCCTTTATTATTTTATTATAGTTTATAGTATTCTTACTCTTTTAATTGTTATTGATACTTATATTGTTATGTTTATTGATTATTTATTATTATTATTATTATTATTTTTTATTTCTATCATTGTTTGTTAAAATATTTAACATTTTTTGTTCCATAGTATTGATAGAACAAATGTATAGCAGCGCTGAAGCCGTACAATAATGAGGGTAGTGACGGCTCAGGAGCAGCAGGTTCATAAGGTGGGGGGGATCTAATCTCTTCATCTTCAGATCTCCACCATCTGCATGCTACAAACTCCTATATTTACTGATATTAAGCTGATGACTGACAATGAAACTCATGCCCCCCATTAGAAACTTTGCATTAACATCACAATCTGAAACTTTTGGATTTGACACAAGTTCATTTTGTCTGAATTTTTTGCGGGACATTCTGGTAAATCTGCTGAACACGTGTCGGGCTCTGGAGAAGTTCCTGCAGCCTCTCCGGGGAGCGCTCCTATTATCCTGCTCTTCAGAGGACAGGAAGAGATTGAGGCCCTGAGCTGGCGAGGCCCGGCCTGCCGAATCAGTGATATTTAATCTGTGAGCTCGGGGGCCCCTGGTGCGTGCCCTGCCTGCTCACCCGGATCAGGATGCTTGTTTTACTGGACAAAAGTGTAACTTTAGAAATTGGCAGGAACCGAGTGTGCCGCGGCCACCTGTACGCACAGCGAGGAACGGTGTCCAAAGCCCCGAGTAAGCACAAACTCCTCAGACTCCTCTTCCTGCAACTTCCTCAGCCGTCGTCCGCTCAAAGGAGCCATTTATTAGTTCAAAGTCGTCCCGCTCCCTGTCCATTCACAGAATCTCACAGTGATGCAACATCCTCCCTCGTTACAGTGTTACAGCCTCATTAGATCAGACTGGACGATGCGGACATCCATGGGGCATCAGACTAAGGGGTATTGACCTGTTGGCGTAGGAGAACAGGGCATCAGCCTTACCTTTCCTGTCCTGGGCAGGCGCCCAGCTCCCTATACCTGCACATATGTCCAGTGTATGTTCTGTGTCATATCAGACACCTTCCTGTGGAAACCCACAGCCTCAATGCAGAGAAATCTTGATTCTTAATCTTATGCAAATAAGTGCACCACGGGGATGGCACTAGGGTCCAGCACACCATGGGTGTGGCCATGAGGTCCAGCGCCCCTTGGGTGTGGCCATGTGGTCCAGCGCCCCATGGTGATGGCCATGTGGTCCAGCGCACCTTGGGTGTGGCCATGCGGTCCAGCACACCTTGGGTGTGGCTATGAGGTCCAGTGCACCGTAGGTGTGCCCACGGGGACCAGTGCACCACAAACATGGCCATCAGGTCCGGTGCACCACGGGTGTGACCATGATGTCCAGAGCACCACACATGCAGCCATGAGGGTCAGTGCAGCAAAGGGTACATTACACCACCAGCGTGGCCATGAAGTCCAGTGCACCACGGATATAGCCATGAGGGTCGGTGCACAACAGGGTCCACTGCATCACAAGCGTGGCCTTGAGGTGCAGTGTGTCACTGGTTTCACCATGAGATCCGGTGCCCCCTATCTAGCACGGTTGCACTAGACCGTGTGGGCCCACCCATGGTGCACCAAAATGTTCCTCTGTATGTGGGAAGACCTACCATCTTCTTGAGGGCTTATGGACCCTGTAAAAAAAACAAACAAAAACGTAGCCATTCAGTAAAGCCCCCATCCCCACGTACTGCATGTATAGTGCACCGGAGCGCAGCTCTGAAGGATAAAAAGCATCGCCCTCGGAAGGACAGCAGCTGTGATCTTGGCTGTTTAACCCCTTAGACACTACAGACCCCCGACATATAGGTGATCACAACAAAGGGAGATCAAAATGTCACATTACACATCCCAGAGGGGCACGAGAAAGGTCAGTATGCGCCATATGCCCCATCTATCACAGACAGCATTGCAATAAGGAGCAATATCAATGAATGGAATCTTGAGGGGGGTCAAAAGTAAAAAATTATCTAAAAATTTTCAACAAACTTTATATAAATGAAGAGTGAGTAAAGGAAATTGAAATACATCAATGCATTTTGCAGTCGTCGTACGGCCCCTTTTTCTGGTGGGAGTTTTTTTCCTGCAATTCATTTATAGAAAAAAATTCTCATTTAAAAACCTTGACCCTGAAACATGCTGGGGCTTATTTACTAAGGGTCCGCAGATTTTGAAAATTTTTGGGATTTGTGCTGCTGTGACAGCTATTTAGAAGGGGATTGTGTCGTACGCGAGCGGATTTTCCTGCAGCTGCGCTGCTTTCATGCAAATCGACTGATTCGGACTGACCGCGGGATTTAATATTCAAATTGTGTCTCAAACAATGCACTTACATGCACTGGGAAGAAGAAGGTAAACTCTGTCGGACCTGAGCGGGGAAGTGACACATGCAGGATATCGGGCGCACATCTTAGTGAATTGCCGCACAGTGCATTATCATCGGACAATGCACTTCAGGTGACGGGTTAGTAAATGTGCCCCGTTGTGTTTTTAGATTAAGATAGAACCCAACGATTGGTGTGCACTTATCCCTTTCTTCTCCACTTTCTATAATGTCCTATATGATCCTGCTGAGAGATAGAGGAGAGACACGGACAGAGGTTGCTGGAGATAATAGGAAGTTTCTATCTCGCCCCAAGTGCTTTATACACATGAGAAAAGGTCAGCGCTTCACTATTTCCTATATTTTCCCGCTGATACATCTGAGTGATATACAGTTGGATCAGATTCTTCGCACATTATTTTGGAGAACTGAAAATCGTGGATTATCAGAATCTCTGGATTTTCTAGATTTCATTAGAATGTAACAGTATTGAGGGGAAGGATTTATTTCTAACTCCCGTCCCCCTGTGCTCTGTGGTGCATCCACCCGTGCTCCCTGTGTCTATTTGCCGCTATTCCTCACTCTTCATCTCCTTTTCTCTCCATTATTTCCTCGTATTCATCGATGTGTAAATTTTACATCTTAAAGAGACATTAACAACAAAAATCTGAATAAACGAGCGGCAGAACAATGAGTCCGTGGCGGCGGGTGAGCTGGATGTGGGATGGGAGTAATCGTGCGCTCACCGTCCTGGAGCTGTGACTCCTGCTGAGGCTTCAGCATGTGACAGGCTCGCGCCCTCCGACCGCTTTGCTGCATTTAACCTTGGTCATAATAATCTCACTGAGCGCCCCAACCCCTCCCCGGTCATCAGGAGCTGTCAGTCAGTCTCCGCTCAGGACACGATGAGATGGCGGCGGCTCCTGGAAGTGCAGAAGATGCTCGCGGAGTAGTGTAGCGAGAAAAGATAAAGTGAACGATTCATTGCACAGCTGGCGCACACATAACTCTACGTCACTCATGTGCCGTCATGAATACAATCCCAGATTGATGGTAAGGACTGGCAGGACAGTATAGTTGTACTGTACAGGTAGTCTCCGGGTTACATTCTAGAAAGGTTCCATAGGTTTGTTCTTAAGTTGAATTTGTATGTAAGCTGAAATTGTATATTTTATCATTGTAGCTCCAGACCAAAATTTTGACAACTGTAGTTCCCAAATTTTTTGTTGTAATGGGATCAAGGATTATCAATAAAGCTTCATAATAATAATAATAATAATAATAATAATAATAATAATCTTTATTTATATAGCGCCATCAAATTCCATAGCGCTTTACAAATCATACTCCTTCATTACAGATCATTGCCTGGGACTATAGTAAAGCATCCAGAGACTTTACCAGAGGTCACAGGGGCAGAGAGCGTCACCAGAGGTCACAGTGGGCAGAGGGGTCCGTCTTTAACTAGGGGTTGTCTGTAAGTCGGGTGCCCTTAAGTAGGGGACTGCCTGTATATGGCATTCAGGACGGTGGAGAGACGTGAGGCAGGACGAGGCCAAGTTATTGAGAATTTCTGCTTCTGGACCTCTGTAGATGGGAATGGGTAAGGACAACCGCTATGTCCAGTGCATTACATAAGAGGCTCCAGCTGCTGCAGCACATCCTCATTGCAGGGAAGCGGCCATTATGCTGCGTCTTCAGTTGGTGGAGCCGCTGTGTGGAAGTGTAATAAGTATGGATAATAGCAGAGTATTACGGGATAGTGGAAGTGCCATACGTTATAATGTCACATCCACTGCGATGCAAGAAACTAGATGTGGGCGGGGCTTGCGCCCGGTGAATGACTGCGGCGCTGTCCGCTGCTACCAGATCCGGTGACACCATGATGACTGCGAGACTAGGAAGTATAATATATATAATGATCCGCGTGCTAAATATAACTGATAATGTGCAATGTAATAAAATGTATCATTCTAACTGCATCCTAACACAATGTATGATGATGCATCCTAATACAATGTATGATTGTGATGATATGTTATACATGTGTCAGGACTGTACAGAGCTATGTGATAATGTATAAGGGTACAGTGGAATAATATAATGTCTTGCATTATCCTATATATGACTGGGGGGCAGAATAATAGAAAATCGTCCTGATAATTGGATGATATGTTGCAGAACCATAGCGACTGTGGTATATAATTATATATTCTTATCATATTTACATTTTTATATAGCACAATTCCTAGGTCACCTATAGATCCTGCAGTCATGTGACCACAATCCCCAGGTCGCCTATAGATCCTGCAGTCATGTGACCACTATCCCCAGGTTGCCGATAGATCCTGCAGTCATGTGACCACTATCCCCAGGTTGCCTATAGATCCTGCAGTCATGTGAGCACAATCCCCAGGTCACCTATAGATCCTGAAGTCATGTGACCACAATCCCCAGGTCACCTATAGATCCTGCAGTCATGTGACCACAATCCCCAGGTCACCTATAGATCCTGCAGTCATGTGACCACTATCCCCAGGTTGCCTATAGATCCTGCAGTCATGTGACCACTATCCCCAGGTTGCCTATAGATCATGTGACTATGTGACCACAGACCACAGAATCCCTTGGTTGCCTATGGGTCCCACAGTCATGTGACTGAAGTCGCTGTGTTGCCCCTCGTTGACATCGGATTTCCATCTCTAGTAACTGAATTCTCCTTTCTAAGTTATTTTGTGAACTTTGAGGACACGTCCATTTTTGGGCACATTTGCTCCTTCCTCATCATCAGATCTCATTCCCTGTTGCACGTCCGTGTTGATGTGATGATCCGTTCAGGATATAATCCCAGGACATTAACCCATTCCGTGCAGTCAGGGAGCATAATAACCAGCTTCTCCCTGGAAGGGCCTCATACATATGGATGGATGTAAAACAATGTATGCACCGTGATTAACCCTTTCCCATGGGATCCATGGCCCCGTGTGTCAGGAGATCTGTCAGTTTGGATACATTGTAACAACACGGCATGTTTCAGGGTCTACATTGTATCGGTACACAAGGCCTGGATCGCGCCTCCGCATAAATCTGCGCCCTTGGCAGTGGAGTTCCCGCCTCCCGCAGACTCTTCTGGAAGTGCCGGGTCACAGACACAAAGGTGACGTCTCTGATTGCAGAAAACAGCGGCATGTGTTGTCGGCGTGATGAATGAAGAGGACGCTGCCAGCGTAATTACCACGTAACCCTTCAATAAAGAGAGGGCAGCGCTGATTAACTGCCGAATAATTGGGGCTGATTGATGGCCCCTCCGCTCCCCCCCAGCCTCTATATGTCATTATTTTGCCTTTGGGCCTCATTTCTCCACCGTTCGCTTCCTCTTTTGTCACCAGATGTAATTTATGGGCGCAGCCAGCGACGCTGCGAAAAGGGAAGGCCGAGAAAGGGAAATCTCTGTGTCCTCTGACTCTGTACCTGAAGATGGGAGGGGGAGAAGGGGCACCCCCGGTCTGGGAGGGTCCAAACATCACACCCTAAACCTGTAATAAATATAGGGGTGTACACAGGCCTTTACCCCAATCCCTATAACCTGATCAGTAAATGTCCACTTGTGTGTCCTGAGCAGGCAGAGCGGTTTCTTGCCCCCTGTCCATTGCCCATTTTCAGCAGTCTGAACCCCAGATACAATACAGGATGCTGGTGATTGCGCAGGGCGGGCAGCACTTAATAACAATTTCTTTATTTATATGGTGCACATAGATTACGCAGCGCTGCACAGAGCTTGCCAAACCCGGTCCTTGTCTCCATGGGGCTCACAATCTAATTAACCTACCAGTATGTTAGAGTGTGGGAGGACACCGGAGGACCCAGAGGAAACCCACAAAAACACGGAGAGAACATACAAACTCTTCACAGATGTTGACCTGGATGGGACTTGAACTCAGGACCCCAGCACTGCAAGGCTGTAATGCTAACCACCTTGCTGCCCATCTCTTATATAATGTATTTCTCCTCCTAAGGTCACTATATATATATATATATATATATATATATATATATATATATATATTATAAAATATTCCACAGCGTTATCCACATGATCAATAGATCGAGTCCCGGGAGAGACAAAGATAAAGTTAACAAACAAAAAAAGAACGAATTAATAAACCTTTTCTTATTATTTTGGGGTTTAGGGTGTCTCTCACCGATTTCATGCCGCCACATTGTGACAACCCACAGGGAACATGATGTAATGCCAAACTGAACTCAATGGGGGTCATTTACTAAGGGACCGATTCGCGTTTTCCCCACATGTTACCCGAATATTTCCGAATTGCGACGATTTCCCCTGTATTGCCCAGGGATCGGATTGTGGCGCATCGGCACCGGCATGCACGTGACGGAAATCGGGGGCCGTGGCCGAGCGAAAACCCGACGGATTCAGAAAAACCGCCGCATTTAAAAAAAGAAATGTGTCGCTTGGGACGCACTTACCTTCACTCAGCCCGAGCCGGTGAACTCCAGCGCGTTCAGATGCTTTTCAGTGCAGCAGCACCACCTGGTGGACGGTGGAGGAACTACCTTGATGAATCCCGGCCGGACCCGAATCCAGCACAGAGAACGCGCCGCTGGATCGCGAACGGACCGGGTAAGTAAATCTACCCGATGGGAATACTGCCTTTTTTTTTCAGATGGTCTTTATTAAAGCATATAAATTTACAACCAGTTTGAAGAAAAAACATACATTAGTGTAGTCTAAAATATAAAAATTACAGCACATGACCATAACCTTAACCCAACCCCTCCCCTTGCCCTTGTGGCAAAATGTATGTAGGGCAAACTTCGAGACTAATTAAAATCAGACTAAATGAACATAGGTCTGCTATCAGAACATATGGGAAACAAGACAGTGGTGAGACAGCTATGGAGTTAAATAAAATAGAAAAGAGGAAATACGGGGAAACAACGGTGGCAAGACATTTTAAGGAACAGAGACACCAGGTATCGGAATTGAAATGGTTAGTGTTAGAAGAAGTATGTGGAAACGGGAGTGAACAAATTAAGAAACGGCTCTTACAAAGAGAGGTTTATTGGATATGCAGATTAGAAACTAAAAGCCCTAAAGGGTTAAATGAAGAGTGTAACTTTAATGTGTTTCTATGAAAAAATACCAACTATTTGCATTTATGTTAGGCTATGTATATATGGTAGGATCTATTATGTTTTAATGGTATACTTTTGTATTGAACAAGATGTTTATATATAGGAGTTTCCGGTCACGGAGACTACAATTTGAGCTAATGCACGAGATCTCGTCATGTCTGAGGAAGAGGGCGTGCCCTCGAAACGTCATTCACATGGATCTTACCTGACCGCTGTTTGGTGTGTAGGTGAGATAGAGTCTCTGCCCTAGGGGATCGAACCTACGTGAGTTTAACTTTTCTGCTATTTCATTATAAAGTACAGATATCTTGGATTGATGGAATGCTATATATTAGTACCAGTGAATAACTCACATGATCCCAAGGCAACGTTGTCTAGTGCAAGCATTTATTGAAAGAAAGATATACAAAACAATGTTTTTGGAATAAAGGGTGATGCAATGTATGTATTTACTAAATGATACACGATTGGAAGTTCTATTGGAACATTTAAGTAAAGATTAAGTATGCTTTAAAGCCTTTTTCGTGTGGTCAATTTTTGGACACTGTTCACAGAACCCACTGTCACACCAAACACTCTTTCCAGAAGTCTACTGGCCCTGTCCCATAAGTCTCTTAACCACGGGAACGACTAGAACATGTGCATGATGTCAGCCTCATCCATTAACCAGTTCGCGACCTCCCGCCGTGTATTCACGGCGGCGGTCGGGTCCCGCTGCATGGAGAGGGCTCATGGGCTGAGCCCTCTCCATAGCCAGTAAGTCTTTGCTGCATATTGCTAGCTCCGATCGCGGGTGTTATCACAGCGATGGCTGCTGGCAGCCTCAAAAAGATAGCGGCGCATGGGCGCCGCCATCTTACCTGGGATTGCCGCTCCCCGTGACGTCATCGGGGAGCGGCGATCCGTCCCCATGGTAGCCTCGGGTCTTCCGAAGACCCGAGGCTATTTCGTTTTAACCCCTTCATTACAATGTGCTGATAGCACATTGTAATGAATGAGAAGGAAAATCCCCATAAACTGCCATACTGTAGTACGGCAGTATATGATAGGATCGATCAGACAACCTAGGGTTAAAGTACCCTAGGGAGTGTGAAAAATAGTAAAAAAAAAATTATAATAAAAAAAACTAAAATTTCATATCACCCCCCTTTCCCTAGAACTGACATAAATATAAATAAACAGTAAAAATCATAAACACATTAGGTATCGACGCGTCCGAAAATGCCCGATCTATCAAAATATCATAACGGTTTTTCAATGCGTTAAACCCTGTAACGGAAAATAGCGCCCACTATTTTTTTGGCACTTTTTTACTATTTTGAAAAATATAAAAAAATCTATAAAAAGTTATCAAAAGGGCGTACAGTCCTAAAAATGATATCATTGAAAATATTATCAAATTTCGCAAAAAATGACACCACCCACAGCTCCGTACACCAAAGTATAAAAAAGTTATTAGCGCCAGAAGTTGGCAAAATCAAAAAAATTATTTTTGTACAGGAGGTTTTAATTTTTGTAAATGTATGAAAACATTATAAAACCTATACAAATTTGGTATCCCCATAATCGTACCGACCCAAAGAATAAAGTAGACTTGTCATTTGGGGCGCTCAGTGAAAGACGTAAAATCCAAGCCCACAAGAAAATGTCGCAAATGCGTTTTTTCACCATTTTCACTGCATTTGGAATTTTTTTCCTGCTTCCGAGTACATGGCATGGAATATTTAATACCATCACTATGAAGTGCAATTTGTTGCGCAGAAAATAAGCCATAACAGAGCTCTTTATGTGGAAAAATAAAAAAGTTATAGATTTTTGAAGGTGGGGAGTGAGAAATGGAAGTGAAAAAACTAAAAAAGGCCAAGTCGTTAAGGGGTTAACCGGTTAAACATCGCGGACACCTAGCCTCACTACGGATCACCATTTTTCTTAACAGGACTGGGATACGACAATTTACAGGGGGACTCCAGTGCCTCCTCCCACTCCTTCTCTTCCAACTCGCCTACATCCCTTTACCACCTTTGCCGCGTCCCAGTCATCTGGTCCCTCAGCACTTTTTGTTTCATCCGGCACCGCTAATCCCCCTTTAAACTTAGGCAGCTGCAGTTTTGTAAGTTTGATACAGATAAGTTTCCAGATTAATTCCCTGAATTGCCCATGAATTCTCTGGAACCAATACATTGGTATCCATACTGGGGAATTATGCAGTACATAGAGTAATTGTGGCATTAAAGTAATTTTGATAAGATTAGCCCGCCCCAGAGGAGAAAGAGGAAGTTTTTTCCACACTCTTATCCTAGATCGCAGGTTTGATAGTACTGGAGCCACATTTAGGTCAATAAAATCGGAAACCCTTCTAGTGATTCTAATGCCCAGATACTTAAACTCCTCTACTACTGGGATGTCCCACTCCCCCATCTGCAATTGATGATTCTGAACCAGTGGCAATATAGCAGATTTCGACCAGTTGATGCGTAACCCGGAGTACTCCCCAAATCTCTTAATGACTTCCATCACCGTTGGCAGTGACTGGTGAACCTTGGAAAGGAACAACAATAAGTAATCCACGTATAACGCTACTCTCTCCTTTCCTCCACTGTACCGAAAACCTCCATGGCACGATCGAACAGCAAGTGCGATAAAGGGCATCCCTGTCCCGTGCCCTGTTGTAGAGAGAACTGTTCCGAGATGGCCCCATTCACCCGGACATATGCTACTGGCGCCCGATACAGTAAGCGGACCCATTTAATAAAATTCGGTCCAATTCCCAACTTTGCCAGGACAGCCCACATATAACTCCATTCTATACTGTTGAAGGCTTTAGCGGCGTCTAAAGAGACTATTACAGACTCTTCCCGCTCCTCCATTTCTGCCTGCAGATTCAGGAAAAGCCTTCTCAGATTAATCGCTGTGGATTTAGTCGGGATAAATCCTGATTGATCCCCGCCGACTACTGATCCTATCACCAAGCCCAGTCTATTAGCTAAAACTGGTCTATAGGAGTCGGGTAATTGTGCATCCTTGCCTTCCTTTAAGAGCACTACTATCAAGGCCTCATAACAGGATGCTGGGAGACTCCCCCCTCAAAGCATTCCTTCAGTGTCTCCCACCATTGCGGCAGTAAAATATCTCCAAATTCCTTATATACCTCCGTCGGGAGCCCATCCATCCCAGGGGCTTTATCGCTTGCCATACTTCCCACTGCTGCTTTCAGCTCTTCCAGGGTAATAACTCCCTTGCCTCTATTCCCAGTACCTGCATGTCCATCCCCCTCAGGAAATCCCCTAGCTGGTCCATAGTATAATCCACCCTCTTTGCATACAACTGCCTATAAAAAGCACTTACCAGGTTACCACCCATATCTTTCAACCAATACACATAAGGATGTTCCTTCTAAGCCTGTGCCATTTTCGCCAGCAATCTACCAGTCTGCTCCCCCTCCGCATAATACTGTTCTTTCAGAAACATACGTTTATTATCCGCCTGATCCAGCAAATGTTCCGTATATCGCTGTTGAGCCGTTACGCATTCTTCCCGCGACTCTACTGTCCCGCACCGGATATATCTCTCTTCCATTTCCACCACTTTTACCTGCAGCTCCTGTCCCAGTTGTCTTGACCTATCTTTAACCTGTTTTATTTCCCTGGCCAGAGCCCCTTGTAGAAAAATTCTCATCACATCCCAAAATACTATTCTTGATACCAAGCCCTGGTTAAAGAAATACTGACTTTTTAATAAAAACCTAAATATTCAAATAAAATATTAAATCCTCAAAACGAAACTGATAAAAACTCCTCATCCTTCAAAACCCGTCACATCAAGATCAATAGAAACATCACGCCCTACGGTCCCCAAAGCCAAGTCCATAAAACCCCTGGTACAATAGGGGGTGGCAGAGCAGGTGGTGGCGATGACCGGTCTGTCACGTGACCGCGTCCTGCTTCTGCTTTGTGTTTGATGTTGTTTATGTAATTTCCTCTGTTCTTTCCCGTCCGGTCACTGAGCTGCAGGGAGCGTTCAGTAATTGCTCCAGCGCGTGCCATAGGGCACTGCCAGCCAGAAGATTGATGGCCGCCCCTTCATACTGAACTTGATTTATAAGTCAGGGCGCAGGGACAGCAGGAGAGGGGCCGTGATGCTTTACCGGAGCGAACGCCAACCCTCCAGAATGAAGGCAGGAAAGGTGAGGAATGAATGGCGAGATGCCGGTCTGTCAACACTGCCAGCAACAGTAACGAATGACGCGCCCTCCAGCCAAGGGCATCACTGCCCACAGCTCCCACATTACCAGCACAAGGGATTGACATTGGGATGATGTAATGCTGCATAGCGCTGTATCGCTACAGTGCGGCCTATCGGATCACAGTCCGGACTAAAAAGAGTTCTGTAATTTCCTGGATTTACAGTTTATTTGATTGTTACATTACTTAAAATTGGGGTTAAGGTGACTCCCTGTCAGATTAAAAAGAAATCATTAACCTGCAAAGTCAACCCTTTCCTGTCTGGCATGTGCTGTGTGCAGAGTCTCCAGAGTATCCTATGAGATGTAACATCACACTGCCTGTCTATACTATCTGTGTGTGCTGTGTGCAGAGTCTCCAGTGTATCCTATGAGATGTAACATCACACTGCCTGTCTATACTATCTGTGTGTGCTTTGTTGCAGAGCTCCAGTGTATCCTATGAGATGTGACATCACAACTGCCTGTCTATACTATCTGTGTTGTGCGTGTGCAGAGTCTCCAGTGTACCTATGAGGGATGTAACATCACACTGCCTGTCTATACTATCTGTGAGATGTGTGCAGTCTCCAGTGTATCCTATTAGATGTAACATCACACTGCTGTCTATACTATCTGTTGTGCTGTGTGCAGAGTCTCCAGTGTATCCTATGAGATGTACATCACACTGCCTTGATACTATCTGGTGTGCTGTGTGCAGAGCTCCAGTGTATCCTATGAGAGTAACATCACCACTGCTGTCTATACTACTGTGTGTGCTGTGTGCAGAGTCTCCATGTATCCTATGAGATGTACATCACACTGCCTGTCTATACTATCTTGTGGCTGTTGCGAGTCTCCAGTGTATCCCTATGAGATGTAACATCACACATGCCTGTCTATCCATCTGTGTGTGCTGTGGCAGAGTTCCAGTGTATCCTATGAGATGTACCATCACACTGCCTGCTATACTCTGTGTGTGCTGTGTGCAGAGCCTCCAGTGTATCCATGAGATGTAACATCACACTGCCGTCTATACTATCTGTGTGCTGTGTGCAGAGTCTCCAGTGTATCCTATGAGATTGTAACATCACACTGCCTGTCTATACTATCTGTGTGCTGTGTGCAGGTCTCCAGTGTATCCTATGAGATGTAACATCACACTGCCTGTCATACTATCTGTGTGCTGTGTGCAGAGTCTCCAGTGTATCCTATGAGATTAACATCACACTGCCTGTCTATACTATCGTGTGTGTGCTGTGTCAGAGTCTCCCCCCCCCCCCCCCCATCAGTGTATCCTAGAGATGTAACTTCACACTCCTGTCTAATACTTAGTCTGTGTACGTGTGTGCAGAGTCTCCAGTGTATCCTATGAATGTAACATCACACTGCTCTGTCTATACTATCTGTGTGCTGTGTGCAGAGTCTCCAGTGTATCCTATGAGATGTAGACATCACACTGCCTCTAACTATCTGTGTGTGTCTGTGTGCAGAGTCTCCAGTGTATCCTTATGAGATGTAACATCACACTGCCTGTCTATACTATCTTGTGTGCTGTGTGCAGAGTCCTCAGTGGTATCCTATGAGATGTAACATCACACGCCGTCTATACTATCTGGTGTGCTGTGTGCAGAGCCTCCAGTGTATCCTATGAGATGTAACTCACTCTGCCTGTCTATACTATGCTGATGTGCTGTGTGCAGTTCTCCATGTTATCCTATGAGATGTAACATCACACTGCCTGTCTATACTATCTGTGTGTGCTTGTGCAGAGTCTCCAGTGTATCCTATAGATGTAACATCACACGGCCTGGTCTATACTTCCTGTGTGTGCTGTGTGCAGAGTCTCCAGTGTATCCTATGAGATGGACATCACACTTGCCCTTGTCTATACTATCTGTGTGGTGCTGTGTGCAGAGTCTCCAGTGTAATCCTAGAGAGATTACTCACAACTGCCTGTCTATACTATCTGTGTGTGCTGTGTGCAGAGTCTCCAGTGTATCTATGAGTTGTCACATCACACTGCCTGTCTATACTACGTGTGTCGTGTGCAGTACCTCCAGTGTACTCTATGAGATTTGAATCACACTGCCTGTCTACTATCTGTGTGCTGTGTGCAGAGTCTCCAGTGTACCCTATGAGATGTACATCACACTGCCTGTCTATACTATCTGTGTGCTGGGGCAGATTCTCCAGTATCCTAGGAATGTAACATCACACTGCTGTCCTTATATCTTTGTGGCTGTTGGAGTCTCCAGTGTATCCTATGAGATCTGACACTCCCCTGCCTGTCTATACTATCTTTGTGTGCTGTGTGCAGAGCTCCATGTATCCTATGATATGTAACATCACACTGCCTGTCTATACTATCTGGTGTGTACTGGTGTGCAGAGTCTCAGTGTATCCTATGAGATAGTAACATCACACTGCCTGTCTATATATTGTGTGTCTGTGTGCAGAGTCTCCAGTGTATCCTATGAGATGTAACATCACACTGCCTGTTATACTGTCTGTTCTGTGTCGATCAGTGTCTCCAGTGTATCCTATGAGATTGCAAACATCACACTCCCTGCTATACTATCGTGTGTGCTGTGTCAGAGTCACTCCAGTGTATCGTCCTCTAGAATTGTGTTGGACAAGGTCCACTGCTACATAAGAACACAACTGCCTGTCTAATACTATCTGTATGTGCTGTGGTGCAGAGTCTCCAGTATTAGTTCTTCCTATTAGATGTACCATC